>SRLM01000019.1:459503-522746 GCA_015708895.1 Populus ilicifolia
TAATATTACATAAAACATCATTTCAATTTAAAAAATTAAATTTTAAAATATAATTTATATCATTCTTTAACCATTCAACTATATATTAAACTAAAAATCTTCTTTACCGTCCAAATTTGACTACCAAACAAATTGTTTTTGGTGCATTTGAAGGCATGTTTGTCCAAATTCCGGAAGAGAAATAAATTAAATAGTCATTATCGTTTTGTTTTTTTGGAACCTACCACTAGGATGTGTGATAAGCCGTCAAATTTATGTATGCTAAAAGTCTATTTTATCATTACTTTAGAATTTCTATACCAGCAAATCGCCAGACTTATACTTCGAAGACCTTGAAAATCAGACCGCCAAGTGTCTCTGTCGTCTTATTAAATATAAATGAAAGTTTATCACAGTACTAGTCCACGGAGTGGTTACTGTTGATTATTACACTCCACGCTACATGAATTATTTTAAGAGGAAGTGTTCAAATATATCGTAAGCTTTGATTCACTCTCTCGTATAAAAGTATTATTCATTGATAATTTTTATTATATATTTTTTAGAGGAATGCAACTCTTAATATAAAATAGTTTATCTTCTCCCAGTAAATTTTTTAAATATAAAATAACTTATATATATATTATTTAGGATACTTCAAGAATATTTTTAATAGTTTTTACAAAAAAATTTTATAAAAAAACTAGTATTTTTATTTATGATACTTTAAGGATAATTTAAATATTTTTTTATAAAAAAAATTAAAAATAATTATGCTTTATTTTTATTTTTAGAAAAAATAAAAAAATTAATTAGCATTTACTTCAAGGATATAGTTCAAATTTTTATTTTTATAATAAATAAAAAAATATTTGAAATTTTTATTTGTGATATTCTAAGGATAATTTAAATATATTTTATAAAAAAAAAATAATTAATTATAATTTATGTTTATGATACTTTAAGGGTAGTTTAAATATTTTTTTATAACAATAAAAAAGATTTATAAAAACATTTAATTAATATTTTTGTTTATTGTACTTTAAAAATAGTTTAAAATTTTTATATAAAAATAAAAAATAATTATAAAAAACATTAACTAGATAAGTTGCTGGAGCCAAGACTTTGAAGTTTGCCAGCCACTAGATCAAAAGTTTTTAAATTTGACATACTTATTAAATTTTATATTTTTTTGAGTTCATTTAACAGTTAAACCAGGTAGCCTATAAAAAATAAAAAATAGTTAACATTTATGTTCAAGATAACTTAAGGTTAGTTTAAATTTTAGTATGAAATTTTTTAGAGATACTTTAAAAATAATTTAAATGTTTTTTTATAAGAACAAAAAAAATTACAAAAAAAAATTATTATTTATGTTTATGACACTTCAAATATAATTTAAATTTTTTTATAAAAAATAAAATAAAAAATATTTAGAATACTTTAAGGGTGGTTTATATATATATATATATTATAAAAAATAATGAACCGGCATTTATGTTTACAAAACTTCAATGGTAATTTAATTTTTTTTACATATAAAAAATAAAAAAAATACTTTTAAAAAAGTTATTTAAAATTCATATTAAAAACATTTTAATGATTGTTTAAATGTCGTAGCCCTAGATGCAATAGACTTGGGGCTTGTCATAACCATCAAGTCTGGAAGGCTTAAAATATTTTTAATGTATTTTTATATTTTAAAAAAATTATTATTAATCAATTACAAAACACAGACTAATATATCAATATATATATATATATGTATATGATAGATATAAGAAAATAACGGCTTAGATATGACCGACATAATAGGATAATTTTTTTTTCCATCAGTGTTTTTAAACTGACAGCAGCCTTATATATATAAAAAAATTACTAAATTAAGATCTTTAATTGTTTATATATTCATTAAATTTAATTTTTTAAACTAAGCTAAATAAATATAATGAGACATGAAATAAAAATAACAACAATCTAATCCATTATTTTTATTTTATTTTTTCATCCATTCTACAATTGAAATCAAAACCAATTATAAAATGTAAAACATGGCTGGGTGTTATTTTAAAAACACACACATAAAAAAAAAAAGAGAGGATCAAATGATAAGCATTCATGAAAAAGGAAAATTTTCCATGCTCGTTGACAATCTTGTCCATACATGGCATGAATATCAGTATTGGTATAAAGCTAATTCAAGGATTGATGACGGGGAGAATAAGCATCAAAAGAGTATATTTATGAACCCAGGTGATCTCGGGCATCATTCCGTATCATATTATTAAAATAAGATCACACATTACCAAGTCAAGGACGGATCTCGTCTAACCACGTGTAATCAAATCAAAGTATTTATCATTGGATTATTGGTGTTATCAAGCATATCTCGGCTCCTGCAAATTCTTAGATCTAGAGGGTGGTGGTTCGAAGGTGAATTTATTTATTTATTTATTTTATAAAATCCAGACAAAATACTTAAAAAATATATATTTTTAGTTTTCAAGTACGTAGTTTGTGTTTTAAAAAGATTATATCTCTAAGAAAAACCACTACACCACTTACTCATGCACACTTTTAAACCTTCTTTAATTAAATTTTATATTAAATTAAATAAAAATTAATCAAGTCAGATTTGATCAAAATAATTAAAATAATAAGTCAATTTATTATTATTTTTATTAATTTTTTCAAACAACACCATTTTAAACAAAATTTGAATAACCACCAATGCTATAAACATAAGAAGCAAAAGTTTTTATATTAGTTTTGGTTTATTTTTGTGTTTTAAAAATATTTTTTTATAAAAATTATTTTTTACTCTAAATTAATATTATTTTAATATCTTTAAAAACTAAATTTTTTTTTTTACTATATATTTTTAATAAAAAAATATTTTAAAAAACAAACAACTATTTTAGCTGAAGAGCTTAAAAAAGCAACTATTTTAGCTCATGTGCTTAAAAAATAAAAAAATCTTTCATTTGTGTTGCCGAGATTATTCCCTGCATATTAGGTCACAACGAGTAAACAACAATACGGTACCTTTCTTTTATTATGGTTATTATTTAAAGTGGGCCCCACCACCCTTAAATTATGTGACGTGAGGATTCTTCTAGTCAATGTCTCCCGAGACAAATTTCGAGGGACTCGAGGAGGAAATCAACGGTCACAATCTCCTCAGCGGCTATTTCAAAATATCACAATCGACGGTCCACAATACATCGGCGGTTGCCGCCCTACAGTGTTCTCGGTCTTTGGAGGTTACCGACCGCAACAGTGTCGGTTCTTAGGAGTAATCGTGACATTTTTATTAAAATACAAAAACAAATGTTACAAAATTATAAAAAAGACAAACCTCCTATCGGTCCTCCAATCATATATTGTTTATTGATTAAGTCCTCATAGTGTCAATTTTTTCAAATGGGTCCCTGTATATACTTTATTTTCCAATCAACTCCTCTTTACTAAAATAATTGGATCCGATGTCGAATAATGCAAACAAGGACCTTAGTTTCCCAGGGTCTTACATGCAAAAGTATCCAATTTTACACAAATTTCTGTATTTATTGAGAGGGAAATGTGCACCTCTTCACTTCCAAGACTAGGGAAAATTAGGATTAATTAGAAAACAAGTGACCAACTTGTGCGTTTTCTAACACTAGCTATACATTATTTTAACGAATGATCTGACCATGGAAAGGTATTTGGACGAGGGGATGCAAATAATAAAAATGGTATTAGTGGATTAATTGAGAAATCACATATAGTTAGAGGATTAATATGATATTGTTCCAAAAAATAAAAAATAAATAGCCGTTCCTGGCTCGCGTCCTATAAAATGACGTACCACCACACGAAGGTTCGTGAAATTAGCAAACTAGAAAATATCAATCTCCTCCAATTCCGAGAGGGATTCTTCAGGATCCGTTGAGGAATATCAAACACTAACATTTTTTTTCAGTTCTCTTCACGAGAACAAAGTTTGTTTCGATTTATAGCCCTCTTAATCTATCAAGGGTCTTTCTTGTTTGAGAATTTCTAGGAAATCTCGAAGAGAATCCCATGTTATTATATCGATCCTTCTTTATTTTATCGTTTTAAAATTCGTAAATTTTCTACAATTACCGAATCATTTCATCTCTTCTTCTTTGTTACTAAAATTTTTGCAACTTTCTCGAGAAAATCAGCAGCAATTTCGATCCCCTTTTGTTAAATAGATAAAAAAGGAGTTTTCATCAGGTTATTGATCGTGTTATTTGAAAGATCATTGCCCTCTTTGTTTCTTTCTTGTTTTAATTTGTGGATATCTTTTGTCATCTTTAGATCATTAACAAAACTAGAGAATTTGAAATTACGGAGGCAATTTTTGCACCATCAACAGCAGATCATCATCAATCTATCTCTCCATACAAGCAAATGAAAAACCCAAATCCAACGAAGAAGATCAATCATACTAGTCGCAGTTTCATTTCAAGATCCACGGAAAACTTGCCTCCTATGAACTATTATAACAGCAACAGCATCCACGGAGGCCTCTTCTTTGCTCCTCCTCGTGATCACCTCTCCTTTTCCTACCCTCCATCTTCTCTTTCAGTTTTAAATCCACTCCAACAATATTATTATCAGAAGCAAGCCCAGCCACCTCTCCTCCCTCTTCCAACCTCTCAACCCCGCCACAACTCCCTCCCTTCTCTAAGCCGGGGCTTTTCTTGCCCACCTACCGCTGCAAGAAAGACTAATAGACCCAGAGACCAATCTTTCACACCAAAGAAATCCAAACAACCCAACACCAAAAAGGAAGAGCCAAAGAAAGAATCGTTGATTATTGAATCTACTGTACCATTAGGACCTGACCCAAAAGATTTGCCAAGAGATGTTTCAAAGGTTTTATCATCATCAGTGACAGTATCAGGTGACGATGTTATCACAAATCCCATTTTTACGAAAGATTGTGATCCGAAGTTTCCAGGTTCTGTGTTTACACTATCTCCACACCCTAGCAGCCTGCCCTTGCCCAAGTTTTCCATGAAACCAAAGCGTAGTTGCACCGCTGAAGCTTCCGGGGTTGATGCTGGAGCTACAGATAATCTCCGGCGACTTTTACGTATCCGTTGAAGTAAAGTTATTTCCTTGCTGGCTATAACTGTGTAGTTGGTGAAAGTGAAGGTTAATCTTTATTTTCTGTGTACATAAAAAGCAAAGCCGAGAGATCGTGCTTTGCACGCTGTAGCCTTTTCTCGCTGTTGTCCTTGTGGTTTTTCATGTTCTGGCACTCGAAGAAAAGTTTGTGATCATCACCTGCGTTTTTGAATTGGGGTGCACACACAGTACTTTACAAGCGTAAAGAAGCTGGGTAGCTGTTTATTTTTCCTCATGTCTAGAGGGGGTGGGGTTATGAAATCCTCCTCTTGTCGTGTCAGCAATATTACATGATCTGTAGCTTTGTTTTTCTACGTGAAAGTGCATCTATCTTGTTTTTCTATAGTATTTTTCAAGAAATCTAATGTGAAGAAACAAGGAATCTCGTGTTTTTTTTTTTGTCAGAAACAATGAATTGAAGTACTAGGAGATTGGATTATCGTTATAACCGCCCAATTCCATTCATTGGTGGCTGTCACTTGCCACACATTGCAATATTGGTGTTCTCCATGTACGCAAGATCCAGTCGCTCGAAACATTCTGATCATTACCATTCTTGAGTTTCGATTCATCTATTGATCACGTCTCCTGAAAGGGAATGGCCAAGTTGAAAGGAAATGACAAGGCTAAAAACAACTTTAATTATCGTATTCATCAAGGTAGTTTGGCCTGGTGTGATGCCCAAGTTACAGTTCTGCTAATTTCAACAAACCATATCATTTAAAAAAAAGAGTTAATCGAGCTTAATTATATATATTTTTAAATTAAAATTAATTTGGATTAGATTATAGATTAATCAATTACCAGTTCAATCTATTAAGAGATCGAATTTAACAATTACGATGAAATTATTGGATTTTACGGGAATTAGAATACAAACATGCAGGAGCGCTTGTCTTTTCAATATTCACGTGCGGAATGACAAACAATAATATCGTGTATTTTTTAACAGTGAAGAGTTAGGAGAAAGGGTTTCGAAGTCCAAAATTCTTTTCTTTTGGCTGCTCAATTCCTCCTTCAAAGTATAGTTTATGACAAGATACACTGAACAAATTGTTTTTACATAAAACAAATACCATGCTAAAAAAAATTCAAGTCTCGGTTCATCAAGTGGTCATTTAAATGCTATACAAAAAACCAGCTTAAAAAAAATATAAAACAAATCTGAATAAAACTTTTGAACTTAGTTTAATTTTTAGAACATGCAAATTTTAGATTTGAATTTAATCAGTAAACTCAACTCTTAAAAAAATTAATTTTAAATAATAAAATCATAAAAATATATTAATAAAAAATACTTGAATAAGAAAAACAATAAAAAACCCTTGAATGAGATAAGAGCTCATTAGTTTTGCTTTTAAAGAAATAAAAGTAAATATTATACTATTTTAGAAAATAAAAATATTATTGAGTAGTAGGCATTAGCTTATTTAATTTCAGGGTTAAATAAATAATTTTTTTGTATATTAAACATAAAATTAATAAACTAGCCTCATATAATTCATAAAAATTAATTGTATTTAGGTGAAAAGAGTACCTTAATTCAGATCAAAGTTTTAATATTATAATTTTTTATTATTATTATAAAGGAAAAAACATAAACTTCATACCTGCAAAGAATACATTAAGCTATGAGAACATGCATCTTGATCTCGGTTATCCCTACAAATTGCCAATTAAGCTACTGAATTTTTATGAGCAAATTAATTGGAGAAGCCATTGGAATAACGATGGATCCATGATCGTAAACTTTTATCTAATAATCATGTTGGTCCCTTTATTTTGCATACATATCCACTCAAATAAAACACTCTAATTAAAATTGATGAAATCAACCTTTCCATTCTTAATTACAAGCAATTTGAGATACAATGTCTAATTTACCATCACAAACTCCTTGTTTAATTAGTAACATAAGTACATGAAAGAGCTCAAATTTCATTTAATTAGAGGCAAAAGATAAATGGGTTTTAACTTAGGAAGTGTTTGAGAGTGTGATAGTTTATGCTCTTGGATGTATTTTCCTTTAAAAAAATATCAAATTAATATTTTTTTTAATAATTTTAATATCCTAACGTTAAAAATAAAAAATAATTATCCGGTAAGAAGTTCACTCATATTGGGCTGTTATTTGGTCTAGGCTTCATATTGGGCTTTTAAGGCCTATAGCCGAATACGTGACAGCTTCAGGGCCGAGTGAGTTCAAGTCCAAAGTTATCTTCCCTGCTAATCATTGCTGTCATCTGAGCCTCTGCATGTATGATCGATGGTGCAGTTCTGATTTCTCGAGTGTATAAATGAGTTGATTCAAGATATTAATGCGTATATGTTTTGTGGTATGGGCAATAGGGTGCGAAATTATCTCCTCTGGCAGCAGGGAAATCATAGAAGACTACTAATGTCATGGATCGGGACTTGAATTTTACTATTTTTTGCTGACATGATTGCCATTACACCTTCTGAAACTGGTAGTTGAAACTTTAATGCTTCTTGTATCTGTTTTGGGAATTCTCTGTTCTGTTCACTTCATTTTGGCTGTAAAAGGAAATGGAGTCCGTAGTTGACGACCTAACGCACGCTTGTCTAATCATTAGAGTTTTTTTATGAGAACGATTGTAGTTCATTTTTTAAATATTTTTTATTTAAAAATATATTAAAATAATATATTTTTTATTTTTTAAAAATTATTTTTGATATCAATATATTAAAATATCTAAAAATACTAAAAAAATAAACTGGTTTCTTGGCATGATTTTTTATATGAAAAAATATTAAACATAAATGAAAAAATAATTTATATATTTAATTAAATAAATTGATAATCATTTATATTATTAAATAAAAAATTCATCAATAATAATTAAATATAAATCTGGAAAGTTAAGAGACAAATATATATCTAGATGTTTGATCTTATTTACCCAATCATATTTAATGATTTTATTTATTTGTTTTTTATTTAATCAAATGATAGTAATAAAGATAAATTCACATAAAATTAATTAAATAAAATTTTTAAAAAATCTAGCAAGGAGGCATTTATTAGAAATAATACCCAAACATAATTATTTTTTAAGAATAAATTTCAAATATATAAAACATAAAAAAATATAACTAAATTAGAATTATTTCTTTGAAAATTAAACAATTAAGTGGAATCCAACAATCTCTTATTTCTTTCTCAAGTCAGGATTAAAAAATTAGATTTTATATCAAAATTGATTTTTTAAAATTTAAAGAAACTTAAATTGTATAAATTTTATTGTTTTTAAAGATGGAGGGCTGAAGTGTATTTTCCATCAAAAATCTGGAACGTCATCCATTTGAGGAGCCCCTTTTCTTTTGGTACATCTTCTTTCAATTTCATCCTTACTTGAGAAATAAAAAACAATTGGCTTTCAATTAGGATTACATTGTTGAAAATGGAACTTTGAGGACCAAAATAAATTAATAAAAATAAACATTGAGATCATAATAACATAACTTATGAGTGTATGAATAATTTTTATCTATAGTAATAATACCACACCTTTTAGTGTTTTCTTAAAAAAAATCAAAATTTTAGTGCAAGTTCATTGATTTACATAAAAAAAATTGATAATACAAATAAAAAAACAAAAAAAAACATGTTACAACTCTATTGGACCATAATTCAACCAAACATTTTTTTTTCCTCGATTAAGCCACAATCAAAATAAGCTATCCTCCCTTGTCTCTTATTCTTTTCTCTAACTTTCTCTAGTGAGGCTAACTAAACTCCATATAAGTTGATGAGGTCAAGACTTAATTAAGCTTGAGTTTCGATCTAATCTTTGTTTACTATTTATTATTATTTATGAATAATATAATTTTACTTGTATTTGTTTAGATATTTTTCAATATTATATATTTTTATGTTTTGGGAGGAAAAAAAAGATGATTAATTTGAAAAATAATACACTTAACATTTCTTCATTATATAAAAAGCACACTTAACAAGAAAGAGAGCAGACATAACTCTTCTATGCACATAATTAGACACATATTTAATCCTTTTAATTTTCTATATATTTATCACTTGATTAAACAGACTCAAATATTTATTTAAAAATCAAAATATCTCTTGTTTTATGAGAAACTTATTTTGCAATCAACACAAGCTTAAAACTTGCGAGGAAGAGAGTTATTCAGTAAAGTTTTTTCATAACTTCATCATAAATAATAAGATCAAATGGTAAAATTTGATATTATATCCAAGGAAAGAAAATGAGACTCTTTTTATGCAGGATAGTTTTGAATCAATTTTGCTTAGTCTTGTTTAAAATTGTGGTTATGATTGTAGCTTAAAGTATTTTTCATTTAAAAATGCATCAAAATTTTTATGGGGGTGCGAGCGCTAAGACGTCATCTTGGCAATGTCAGAGGCTTTTGTCGTGCTTTCCTTGTGAGATGTTGTGTTTTAGAAAGAGTTTTAGATTTAATCATGAAATTATGATTAATATTTAGGAGTTGTCATCTAGTATTATGGTCACTAGAAACCTATAGTATGCGAAAGTCTAATTAAGGGATTGGTTGTGTGTGAGAAAAATGTACCACCCCTAGTGCACCCTACATAAAGTAAGTTGTATTATTATTTGATTGTTTTTTTTTCTAAGTCAAGTTTCGATTCATTAGTCTTTTCTAAGGTTCAAGACAGATCTCTTTTTATGAGAGAGTCTCTATCTTGAACTTTAGAAAAGTCTCTCGTAAATAGACTTTTAACATTGTATTTATTTACATTATGTATCTTTAATACCTGAGAGTGTACTTTATCGTATAATTTTACATTCCATAAATATTAAAGTCTATATCTGGATCTTAGGAATAAAAGATTGAGATTTTTTTTGATATTTTGGCCAAACTATAATGGATGATCATAAACTGGTTATGATATATTTCTTTTCAAAACATGAGAAATATGTAATTTTTTTAATGAAAAAAATGCTTGAAATTTTTTTAAGATTTGACTATATGCATGGAAATCATTTTTTTGAAAGGAAAAATTAATTTAAAATTTTTTGAGATTTTTTTAAAATGTTTTGAATTTTTTTTTGAAATATTTCAGAGAAAACTGAGTATTTTAATACCAGATTTGTGTTTTATATTGTAAATATATAACCCAATATTATGTAAAATTGGTTGAAAAATATTTGAGAAAATCATAATTTGTTTTCAATGGATTTTTGAATTTTTTTAGATTTTTTTTCAAAAAAAATATAATATAATATTATATTAATTAAATATTATTAAACATATGTTGGCTGGGCCGACCTAAATAATTAGGCTAAACATAAACCCAAAAAATAGTGGGTCGATGGCGGCCCAAAACAGTTGGGCTAATCTTGGCCCCAATATATTTTATCCCTTTTTTAGGCCCGACTAATTAGGTTGGGCTAGAATTGGTCTTGCCCAAATGAAAAGTGAATTATTTTGCCACTACATGCATAAATGAATTTTGCATGCAGCACCCTCAATAAAAAAAAAGAGGTGAAGTAGGGAGGATAAGAAGCTGTTGTCACTGGCTTGGAGTGTGGTTGGAGGTCGTCTAGTTATGAAAGACAAGATGTTGATGGCGGTGTTGGTGGAAAGTTTTGGTCATCAGAGTAGCTGTGGGAGAAAAAAGAAACTGGTTTGTAGAGATGAGGGAAAGATTCATAGTGGCTCTTGGTGGCGAGTTGGTGGTTGTGTTGGCTTTCTATGGTAAAGCTGTGGTGGCTCTGGTTGGTAGTTGGAACGACAGGGAGAAAGAAGGAAAGAAGAGAGATGAAAAAAAATAATAGGGGAGATTGTTGATTTTTAGTTGAATTTTGACTCAATTTTCTCTCTCTCAAGTCATGAAATCTACCTCTATTTATAGGAGATAGAGGAGAGCAATCTTGTTTTCACTGAAAAAAAAAATTTTAGCTCTTGATTTGATTAAAAAAATTCAAATCATTAGTTCAATATATATACCTTGAACTGCCAAATCTAACAATCCAAGATTGTCCAGGTGGCTATTTTGGGCTAGTCATCAAAGCATCTTTGATGTTAAGAGGCCTAAATTAACCATATTCGTGATAAAGAGATTTTAGATGATTATTTTGGTGCATGTGTTATCAATTATAAGGGTTATACAAGGTATTAAATGCACTTGTAAAACTACTACTTAGGTAGCATTCACGGGGAAGACAGTGAATAGTGACCAGGCAATGCATCACCTGGTTTCTCTTTGTTTTTTTTTTTTTTAATGTAAAAACAATGTCGTTTTAGGTTTGAATTAGAGATTTTGACTAAGTTTCAATTGAATCCTCATTCCTTTAATCGGTGTCAATTGAACTCTTAATTGATCATAAACTTCTGATTTAATGCAATTAGGTCCCTGCAGAACTTCAACTTCAGCCCAGTATTTAGGCGCCCTTTTCAATTAGATCCTTGGTCTCGGATTTATACACTTTAATCCTTAATTAACCATTAAAAATTTAATTTCTTCAATCTCACCCCCAGATTTTATTAATTAAGCCCTTATAGTTTGATGTTTTTTGCAAATTGGTTATTGGCTATGAATTTTGTCAATTTAACCCTTTAATTGACCACAAAACTTCATTTTTCTTGCAATTTGGCTCTTAATTTCAATCAATTAATTTGGTAAAAATAAAATTTAATCTCTTAAAATTCTAATATTATCAATTAAGCTCAAATTAGGCTCTCAAACTTAATGTTTCACCAATTAAATCCCAAATAAAATTAATTTGACCCATTTAAAGTATAATTAAGTTCTTGCACTTAATTAAATCCTTCAATTTGATCCAAATTAATTTTCAAACATAATTAAAATTCAATTTGACCAATGATTAAATCAAAATGACCTATTAAAAATTTAATTATGTCATTGGACTTAATTTTTATGAAAATTCATCCAATAATCATTTAACCTAACCTTGAATTTGCATCTTTTTATTTTTTATTTTTGGGCATAATGGGGTACAATTAGACCTTGAATTTCTTTCAAAATTGCAACTTGATTCCCAGTTTGCTTTCTCAACGTTGTTAGTCTTTATCATTATTTTTTTTTATTTTGAAAAAGAAATGTGATTTATGGAAAATAACCCAAAATTGGGTTATAAACAAAATAATTTTTTTTATTTTATAAAAATTATTTTTAAGATCAGAATATTATAACAATATTAAAATTAAAAAGAAATATTTTTTATTGAAAAAAATTAATTTTTAAAAATACGGGTTATATTGCATCTTTACCAATAAGATATCTAACCAATGATGTGCGCGCATGATGGACTCCGGATAAACTGAAGGGCACAGGGAATTAGGCGTGGACATATATTCTTACATGATTGACAAAATATAGCTGCCATTGATGGTAGTGTTGATGCCATATGTTATTTGATCGTGCATTATAGGACAGCCCTTTTGTATTGTTATTGAGTTTCACATTATAATTTGATGCGCTGAAAATGGTAATTCTGTCGATGGCTGAAGGAACTTTCTGAAGAGCAAATTTGCTTAAGATGTTTGATTGGCGGCGTTGTTTCGGTGTTCTTCAGGTGAACGTCAAGTTAAGCACATCCGAAACATCTCTCTGCAGATGGGTATCTCATGTGGAAACGAATACCATCCATACACCAGGAAATTAATTAGGCTAAAAGAGTTGCATAAGAGCAGACTCGTCAAAATAGGCAATCTAAAACAGTAGCTAATTGCTTGATCTATTTGAATCGAATGTGCTCATCCAGTAAATCGGCTGTTATAAACAGCTTCTACCATTTTAATGCAATGCCAAATGAAGGTCCGTCCCCTCTGCTGGAATCCTTTATTGATGCCTTAATAACACTAGCATCCAGCTAGCATTCCAGCTTTATGGCGATCATGTAGCTGTAAATGTTTAGTTTCGTTCTTTTACATGCCCTTATACCAGACAGTTACAGAAGAAAGCTACACCCAACTGTCCGCTTTTCTCTTTTTCGACTCTCCACCCGAGGACTGATTGTAGCTTAGGCCAATAAGGTATTGTCGAGCCAATTTCTGGTGACTAGACGAACTAGTATACCCTAGAGAGGGATCTTTCCATCTCAAAGACCATATCCATCCATCTCACTTCATTAATGATTTCCATACTTGGACCACATGGGGTCTTCACAAATTTCTCTTCGAAGGTCAGGTCTGTAAGTAATTGCTCATTAGACTCCATACTATATAATGAGTCAAGAAAAACTAAAAATACGGTTTTGAGGACTGCTGGCTTAAATGCAAGGAAAATGATTTGATGATTAAGAAGCATGCTAGCTAACGTATGCTCCTTTAGCACCCCAAGTTTACAATCATACCTCACCTTATTTACACATGCAAAATAAAGTTCAGGAACCGAGTAGTTGGCTTGCTAACTATTTAAACCTTTACATTTATTGGCAAGAGAAGCTAGCTACTCATCCTCCACAAGCTCTTTATGAAACAAGCATGCCCTTTGGCCTTATTTCAAGTTTGATCTGATCTGTCACATTATCTCATTTCTTTCTTCAGCTTAATTCTACAATGGAAGAATTAGAGCTTACCTCCGATCAGGTCTTGGACCAGAATTCACTTCCGAAGATGGAGCAGACATCAAATTCAAGCAAAAAGCCTACTGTTTCAATTTTTGGTCTATTTTCTGCTGCTGATAAATTTGACCATTTCTTGATGTTTCTAGGACTCGTCGGTTCATGCGCTCATGGTGCTGTGTATCCTATGTTCTTTGTTTTGTTTGGTCATCTGATTGATTCTCTGGGACATGTAGGTTCTGATCCTCATCAAATGTCTTCACAGGTGTCCAAGGTACCTTTTCTTGTCATTTACTTGTTTAGTTAATAGTATCAGTCTTTTGAGTCATCGGTGATGGCAATCCTTATGGCAGTCGAGATGATTATAGTGCTATGAGTTTAGACCCGACACTATTGATGGAATCTGGAAATTTCTTGCCCAACGTATAGAAGAGTTGCCACTTGCAGTTCCAATAATATGTTTTAGAAGCAGTAAATGTACAAACGAAAAATTAGTTTGGTCACATGGTGTGATCTTCCCAGCCTCTGTAGCCTGTGAATTCTTGTTTAAGTATTTGAATGCTAACTGGGAACATCTAATGCTTTTTTTTTCATTGCAGTATTCCTTGGACCTGGTGTACTTGGGGCTTGGAGTTTTTGTAGCTGGATGGATTGGTACTTGTTTTTTTTTTTCAAACTTGACATGACAACCAAATCTGTCTTCCTGTAAACTGCTCATCTTTCCTTTTGATAGTTGAGCTTTAGCGTTTTTGTTTGTATCAATGTTTCAGGTGTTGCATCTTGGATGCAAACTGGTGAGAGGCAGACAGCACGTTTACGTCTAAAGTATCTTCAGTCCGTTTTAAGAAAGGACATGAACTTTTTCGACATAGAAGCTAGAGATTCCAACATTTTATTTCATATATCAAGTGATGCCATACTAGTGCAAGATGCAATAGGTGACAAGGTAATAGGAAATTTACTGCCTTCTCTCAGAATCTTTATTTTGACTCGAGTACTTGCGTCAAACACATCTCATCTACCTTGATGCAGACAGGCCATGCAGTTCGTTATCTTTCTCAGTTTTTCATTGGATTCGTTGTTGGGTTTAAGTCAGTTTGGCAACTTACGCTCCTCACCTTGGCTGTGGTTCCGTTGATGGCCGTTGCCGGGGGAGCCTATACTATAATTATGTCTACCTTGTCAGAAAAGGGTGAGGCTGCTTATGCTGAAGCTGGCAAGGTTGCAGATGAGGTAATAACCTGCCTCATTGATTAAAAATAATAATAATTCCTGTTGCTGCTTCCAGATTTAATTAACTGCATATGCTGAAACTTAGAAGGTTGGGGAAGAGCTTATACAAGTCCCTTCTTTGATGGACAGGCTATTTCGCAGATACGTACAGTATACTCTTTCGTAGGAGAGGAGAAAGTACTAGAAGAGTACTCCAAGTCCCTTAAGAAAGCTCTTAAATTAGGGAAGAAAAGTGGGGTTGCAAAAGGAATTGGTATTGGATCTATATATGGACTCCTATTTTGTGCTTGGTCAATGCTTCTCTGGTATTCCAGCATACTAGTTAGGCGTGGGGACACAAATGGTGCAAAAGCTTTCACAGTGATAATCAATGTCATATTTAGTGGATTGTAAGTCTCATTCTGAATGATATAGCTGTTAATTATGCGGTTTTGTTACTGGCTATCCATTTCTTTTTCCTCATAAAACACAGGCCCTTTTTCTTTATAGTGCTCTTGGCCAAGCTGCTCCAAATATTGCTGCTATTTCCAAAGGCCGTGCTGCCGCCGCCAGTATTATGAGCATGATTGAAAAAGATTCCAGCCCTTCTAAAAATTTAGAAGATGGAATTGTGATGCCAAAAGTATCTGGGCAGATCGAATTCTGCGAGGTCTGTTTTTCTTATCCCTCACGGAGCAACATGGTCTTCGAAAATTTGAGCTTCTCGATAAGCGCTGGGAAGACCTTTGCAGTTGTAGGTCCAAGTGGTTCAGGGAAAAGCACTGTTATATCCATGGTTCAACGTTTCTATGAACCTACTTCAGGTACCTAATGTTAGCTTAGCAAAGGCTATTTAAGATAGTAAATTCATTAGATGACTTCTGCAAGTCAATTATACAGAAACTGTAAGAGCACACATGCATATCTTATACTCACATTTTCTAGGTAAAATTCTGCTGGACGGGCATGATCTTAAGACTCTCAAATTGAAATGGTTAAGAGAACAAATGGGATTGGTCAGTCAAGAACCAGCATTGTTTGCTACAACCATAGCTGACAATATTCTGTTTGGTAAAGAAGATGCAAGTATGGATCAGATTTATGAAGCTGCTAAAGCTGCCAATGTACATTCTTTTGTTCTACAGTGTCCAGATGGTTATCACACCCAGGTGAGTCCTGTCCAATTTTTCTTGTCATATAAAAAACAACATATGTCTAAACATAGCAAACCGATAGCAATGAAGGACTCCAAGTCCAACATTTCCATCTCCTTAAGTTAACTCTGTCCTTTTACTTTAAGAAAAGACATCTCATATATAATGAATTTCAGAAAAAAAATTAAGACATGGTAAGCAAAAGGAAGAGGAAAGATCCATTGATCTATTGCTCAAGATATGTTTGATTGTTTCTTGATTTAGGTTGGAGAGGGAGGAACACAGCTTTCTGGTGGTCAAAAACAAAGACTGGCTATAGCAAGAGCAGTGCTGAGGAATCCAACGATACTACTTTTGGATGAGGCCACCAGTGCTCTTGATGCAGAATCTGAACTCACTGTGCAACAAGCCCTGGAGAAAATTATGGCAAATCGGACTACAATTGTCGTCGCACACCGGTTATCTACAATTCGAGATGTTGATACAATCATTGTTTTGAAAAATGGTCAAGTTGTTGAAAGTGGGAGTCACTTGGAATTGATATCCAAGGGAGGAGAATATGCAAGCATGGCGAGTCTTCAAGTATCAGAACACGTTACAGATGCAAGCTCGATACAATCTGGAACTGCAGGAAAATCAAGCTTTCAAGAACTTACAAGCAGTCAAAATCAGGAAGGTACAACAAGAGAGCTGAAGTCAAATGATGAAATCTTGTCCCCGGCCAACTTTTCTCCCACCCCATCCATTTGGGAACTAGTAAAACTAAATGCACCGGAGTGGCCTTATGCAGTGCTTGGGTCAGCTGGCGCAATGATGGCTGGCATGGAAGCACCTCTGTTTGCCCTTGGAATTACACATATGCTGACTGCATTTTATTCTCCTGATATTTCTCAGATGAAAAAAGAGGTTCATCTCGTAGCTCTTATTTTTGTTGGAGCAGCTGTTGTTACTGTTCCTATTTATATACTTCAACACTACTTTTATACACTAATGGGGGAGCGTCTGATAGCTCGTGTTCGCCTATCAATGTTCTCAGGTTCTTTTCTTATCCACTTAATTATTTAATGTCATGCAATGTCAAGCATATGCAAAACTCAACATTTGTACGATGAACAATCCAGGCAATGAATGCTGTCCACAATCAACAGAATTGGCGAGTTGTAAATCAAGGCAATTTTCAATCCTTGATTGTGTAGCTTTTTAGATCTGAAACTCTCTTTTGTTTCAAATGCAGCTATCCTTTGCAATGAGATTGGCTGGTTTGATTTAGATGAGAATAGCACTGGCTCACTGACATCAACTTTAGCTGCCGATGCGACCTTAGTTCGAAGTACTCTTGCTGACCGTCTCTCAACAATGGTGCAGAATGTATCACTCACTGTAACAGCATTTGTTATCGGCTTTTCATTAAGTTGGAGGGTATCAGCTGTTATCATTGCTTGCTTCCCTCTACTTATTGGCGCTGCCATAACTGAGGCAAGTCCTTACAGCCTCTGTGATAACAATTTTCAGATTGGCTTGTTCTGTTTTATGTTTTGTACTATAGTATCATCCTCATTTTCCAACTTATGTTTCCCTACTTGTGAAATCTGCAGCAATTATTTCTCAAGGGATTTGGGGGAGACTATCGCTCTTACACTAGAGCAAATGCAGTGGCCCGTGAAGCAATTGCGAATATTCGCACCGTAGCTTCATTTGGTGCTGAAGAACGAATTGCTCATCAGTTTGCATCTGAACTAAACAAACCAAACAAACAAGTACTGTTACAGGGACATATATCAGGCATTGGATATGGTGCATCACAGTTTTTCAGTCTTTGTGCATATGCACTTGGTATTTGGTATGCATCAGTAGTAATCTCGCACAACGAATCCGATTTCAATCATGTCATGAAGTCCTTCATGGTTTTGGTAATGACTTCATTTGCTATAGCAGAAACGGTAGCGCTTTCACCAGACATTATGAAGGGTTCACAAGCACTAGAATCGGTTTTCAGTATTCTCCATAGGAAAACAGCCATGGACCCTGATGATCCCACGTCAAAGGTGATAACTGATATCAAAGGGGACGTAGAGCTCAGACATGCGAGTTTCAAGTATCCTGCAAGGCCTGAAACAATTATTTTCGAGGATTTAAATCTCAAAGTTTCAGCTGGCAAAAGCCTTGCTGTGGTGGGCCAAAGTGGATCAGGGAAAAGTACTGTAATTGCCTTGATACTGAGGTTCTACGATCCCATTTCCGGAACAGTTCTTATTGATGGATATGATGTTAAAACCTTGAACCTGAAATCATTAAGGCGGAAAATAGGACTAGTTCAACAGGAGCCAGCATTGTTTTCGACAACAATTTACGAAAACATCCAGTATGGGAACGAAAATGCTTCAGAAATTGAAGTGATGAAGGCAGCCAAAGCAGCCAATGCTCATGGATTCATCAGCAGAATGAATGAAGGATACCAGACTCATGTGGGTGATAGAGGACTGCAGTTATCAGGGGGGCAGAAACAGAGAATAGCAATTGCTAGAGCTATCCTTAAAGACCCTTCCATTCTTCTTTTGGATGAAGCTACAAGTGCATTGGATACAGCATCTGAAAAGTTGGTCCAAGAGGCTTTAGATAAACTCATGGAAGGCAGAACAACAGTTCTGGTAGCACACAGGTTGTCAACTGTTCGAGACGCTGATAGCATTGCTGTGCTTCAACATGGGAGGGTGGTCGAAATCGGAAGCCATAACCAGCTTATTGGGAAACCTTTTGGTGTTTATAAACAACTAGTCAGTTTACAGCAAGGAAAGTCATTTTCCTTCCAATAAGGATTCTGGACCAAAAACAAATGGATTAGAAACATGTATTTTTCTATCTATAACTGAATCTATCCAAGCTGAAATTTTCTGCTTGACCTTACTGAATGAATAAGAGAATTTGATACTTGAATCTGAAGAAATTAGTCTTGTTATTGCAATCATTTTTTTTTCTTGGAAACAGTTGAAACTTGCTTAAGCTTCATTTTTTCGAACTCCCTTGCATAGAAGCTTACGTTGAGAATGTGGACAAAGATGACAACCACATTTGTATGGCTAAAAAAATGGGCTTGAAATATGCTGGGAGATTTCATGGCTGCAAATGAGGGGATGATTTTGTGCTTATTTTTTGGAAGAAATCATGGCTAGTTGTTTGCCATTGGTGTTAGAATTGAGGCTAGAAACGGGAATGTTTGTGAGCAAAGTAGAGCCAATTGAGAAGAATGAAAAGAGAGGGAGGGAGATCTAAGAATTACGGACACCACATATCTTCATATTAGTATGATATTGTCCACTTTGGACCTAACCCCTCATAGATTTGTTCTTGGGCTATACCCAAAAGGCCTCATACCAATGGAGATATTTGTTCATCCTTATATACCCTTAATCTTCCTCATTTCTAACTAATGTGGGACTTTGGTCGCATACCCAATAATCCTTTTCTTGAACAAAGGACCACCAAGCCTCTCCCTCAAACGATCATTTATCCATCCACTCTCTGCCAACCAGAATTTTGCATTCTCTACTACATCGTGTTAGGGTTAGGACACGTCCATGAAGCACCAGAGAGTACTACCTGACTTGAGAGTTTTTTTTTTTTTTTGCTTTTTGTAGGTCAACTCCTCTTCACCGTGTTGAGATCAGGACACGTCCATGAAACATCCGGACCACACCGCCTATCCAATAGAGCTGATCCATGGATCAGCTCATGATTTTAATTAGGGTCCACCACCTTTTGTTCGGCATTCTGAGAATTCATCCATTACGGCTAACTCTGGGGCAAGACTCTGATACCACTTGTAAGAATTACGGACACCATATATCTCCACATTGGTATGATATTGTTCACTTTGGGCCTAAGCCCTCATGGATTTGTTCTTAGACTATACCTAAAAGGCCTCATACCAATAAAGGTATTTGTCCATCCTTATATATATTCTTGATCCTCTCCATTTCTAACCAATGTGGGATTTTGATTGCATACCCAACAGGAGAGAGCTGCCTCTGCAGCGGCTTCTAGTGGCAAGATGAGTTGAGAGAGATAGGAAATGAGTTGAGCTGAGTTGAATTTTCTCCTCCTCCATTGTTGTGTGTAATTGTAGCCTTCTCTGTACCTAATATTGGTTGCTAGACAAGTAGACAAACCACGTTAAAATATCGTGTTAAGCTTCCGAGAAAAAATCAATCTGATCGCAAAAATCAATCCGATCCTGACAGCTTAGGCTAAGAGCAGTCAAGAATTTAAGCTAGGTTAACCCAGTTCGGTTTTTGAAGGATAAATTTTGTCTGGACTCCTCGTGTACTTTCTCCTGTTCTAGCTCCAATCATTCAGAACTTTTGTCAGGCTCAAGTTCTCATTCCTCTCAAGGACGAGAAATCAAGAAGCTAGAACCAAGTGGGTATCAGCCGAGAAGTTGTTGGAGGGATTGGTCCTTGGTAGGCCACAAACTAGCAAGCTCTTTACTCTTGATCTCCCAATCTGCTTCTGCAGATTATGGATTAATTATTTACTTAATTAAGCAATTAGTAGAGCTGGATTTCTCTCTTTCACATATAAATTACCAAAAATTCTTGACATGATGCCGTGACCTCTAAAATCCCTTCAACATCTCGTGTCGAGAGGGGAAATACAACAATTTGGCCGGCGGTCCATTATCTTGCGTCCAGCCACTACCTCTGATTATTAATTGATCGTAAAGATAAAGACTATTTGGCCTGGATGAGACCTGGCCACGTATTTTAGATCCCTTCACTACGTTCATTTCACGGAGGAAAAATGCCAGACACGTTGACGGAATTTCACTGGCATCGCTTTAGATTCATCTTTGAGGGTACGGTAGATTTGTGATTTTTTTACCTTTTAAAAATTATTTTGATATATATTAAATAATTTAAAACTTTGAAAAATTTAATCTTGAATAAAAAAAATTTAATTTTTTTTTAAAACATGATTTCAAGAACATTTAGGAATACTTACGGGAACAAAAGGTTTTCAAAATTATTTTTTAAAAAACAATTCAAAAATCATAATTCATAACCTAGAGATTGGCAAAAGTGAAATCCAACATCAAAGCTTATAATTATGACCTGAAGGGAACAGTTCGTCCGAACTTCAGTGGCAATCAATCAATTCTTTTTATAAAAGATAGAAATTAAATTTGCAGTTTTCACCGAGAAATCGACCGACCATTATCAGCACCTTAAATGGAAACATTATGATTTGTTTATTTATGTATTTTAAAAATATTTTAAAATTTAATTTAATTTATTCATTTCAAATTAATATTTTTAAATTATTTTAATATAATTACGTTAAAAATAATTTTTTAAAAATAAAAAATATTATTTATATATATTTTTAAATATATAAAAATTATTTAAAAAACAACTATAATTATACTGAAAAATAAGTTTTAGTACTCATTTGGTAATGTGATTGTAGATGAGGTTGACCTGTAGCCACGTTATTAAATATTTAGTAATCAAAATAAAAATGTTTTCAATGAGTAGAATTCATATAACATCACATATTGTTTTCAATGAGTAGAATTCATATGACATCATAGATTTTAGAGGACCAGCATTTCATTTGAGAAAAACATCAACAGCGGAGCATGGCCTTACTGTTAATTTTAAAAATTCAATGATTCACTTATATTGTTCATATAAGAAGTTTAAGTTTTTTTTTTCTTAAAAAACCAATCCAATTAATTGATTTCACTTATACTATTCATGTGAACATGAATATTATTTTTTTGTTAAAAAAATAGTTTAAGATAAATTAAATTTATTTGTGTTATAATCTCAATTTTATTTCTGATAATATTTTATTTAATTTTATTGCAAGCTCAAAAAATCATAAAAACTATACTTCTTGTTAAATGAATTTTATACATAATAAAATTATAATTTTTTTTAAAAAATAAGTTTTACTTGGAAAACTAGTATTTAATATTATTTAATAACACTACATAAATTAAAAGGATATCACATAATGGTGCAATATTTATGGAATTTAATCATAATTCTAATTATGTTATAACTCGGTCCGACCCAGTTAAAAAAATCAGTTTTTATTTTTGTTTTAATTGTGTTTTATTTAAAAAATTAGATGGTAACAAAAAAATTATTTTTTATTCAATCTTAATTTTAACTACATATTTAATTAAATATATATTTTTTAAATTTAATTTTAATTAAAAATATTTTTTATAAAATAACCATCTCAAAATCACAGTAACAAGAATAATCAACGACCGCAATGCCTTCGCCGCTCTGTCCACCTACAGCCATTGCCGCTATTTATTGCCTTCAGAGCTCTGTCTAACTCTTCCACACCGTTAATGAAGTGTCCATCACAGGCATACAAGTTCCACTGCCCTAAAAAATTTAAATCCAGAATTCAAATACCCAAAAGAAAGAAGGGATAAATTCCACTACACTAGCATTAACTTGTTGAAGAGTTATACATATTTTTTATTTTTATTTTTACTTAAATAAAAAGATTATTTAAAAATTAAAATCATATTTTCATTTAAATAAAGTTAAAAGTCAGCTCTAACTTTTAACCTATGCTGCCTATCTTATTAAAAAAATTGATTTCAGCTATTTTTACCATATATATTTTTAACTTAAAAACATTTTAATTCATTTTTATCAGAAATTACTTATAAACGTACTTTTATTCTCAAGCATGACCGCACTACATAATATAAATAAAAAGAAAATCAATTTCCACACACAAAAATGTTTCCTGTAACATACTCTTAAATAAATGGCCGTAAGAAGAAGAAAAAAGAAAAAAAAATAAACCAGAAAACGTTATTTGTGGTAAATGAAAAAACATTAATTACATTTTAATTAAAAAATTTGTTATTAAAGTATTAAATATTAGGAATTTGGTAAAAAGAAAGGGGAAGAAAAAAAGGGGCGGGGTGGGGAGAGAGGGAGAGAAAGGGAGAGTGGCTATCAAGAGTGGGTAGACTGGCACGCCTTAGCTGGCAAATGGTTGTCTTGGTCAGGCAATCCTAAACAAACGCCTCTACCGCAAAATATTGTCCCCTCTCTCTCCCCCGCTCGCTTCCTCTTTTTCTCACACTGTTCTCGCATTGAAAAATCAGGGTTACCTAGTCCCCGTTTCTTTCCACACTCTTCAAATGGGGGTTCCTTCTCGAGTCTTAGCGTCCGGTCATTTCAACTCTTGAACTTGTAACGAACAATCACGAGTCAAGGTCACTGTTATCGACTTCAAGTTCTGATCGGAGAAAAGAGAGGCAAAGGAGGAATCAAAGGCATTGAAGGAGAAGAAGAAGTACTGGTACGTGAAGAGATCGGACGGTTGAAATGAGCGCGTCCAGGTTCATTAAGTGCGTGACTGTCGGCGATGGTGCTGTTGGCAAAACTTGTATGCTTATTTCCTACACCAGCAATACTTTCCCTACGGTACTCGCCCCCCCCCCCCCCCCCNCCCCCCCGTCCTCTTTAGTAATCCCGCACATTATGTTTTTTGTGGAGATCTTTTTATCTTGCTTGACGTTAGAATTTAATTTCAAGCATTGTCTGTAATTATCTTTTTTTGCATTTTTTTTAGTGTTCTTTTTTGGTTTATCATTTAGAAATTAGATTTGAACTGGAAAATCTAGGGTTCCTGTTTGTATAAATGTCATGATAATTGCAATGATTGTGCGTGTAGTCATTTGACTCTGGAATTTCGAGTTATTAGTTTTGATTTCTAGATTGGGAATTATTCGCTACTGCATTTTGAAGAATGTTTGGGCATGTTTCAATGTACATTGGCGTCATCAGTGAATTTTTAGTAATTATTTGGAGCATGCTGTGTAGTGTGATTTGTGCTTTCTGGTAAAGAGTCGCGGGGATACTTTTCCGGCTGTTAATGTGATATTATGTAGTTTTTTTGCTATAACAGGACTATGTACCGACTGTTTTTGACAACTTCAGTGCAAATGTGGTTGTGGATGGAAACACTGTCAACTTAGGTTTATGGGATACAGCTGGTAATTTGTCTTTACGCAATCTTGTTACGCATTTTATGAGCTGGAGTGTTTTCTTGTGTTTAGTTTAAAGAATTTCATTGAACAGGACAAGAGGACTACAATAGATTAAGACCTTTGAGTTATCGAGGGGCAGATGTCTTTATTCTTGCGTTCTCTTTAATTAGCAAGGCCAGCTATGAAAATGTTGCCAAAAAGGTTTGTTCGTGGATATCTCTTTTGATTAAATTCCTGTGATATTACATCTCTATATTTCTTTGTGCTGATAAACTCTTTACTGGCTCTGCATTTCAGTGGATTCCAGAACTGAGGCATTATGCTCCCGGGGTTCCAATTATTCTTGTTGGAACTAAACTTGGTAAGACTTTCTCTATCACTACCTCTTAATCATGATGGGGTATCTAAATTTGTTTTCCCAAGCTGGTTGGACTTTACACACAAAGCTACTGTTATAGGACTACTGCATCAAATTAAATGAACTAATCACTGTCCCTTACCCGTGATCAATTATGACAGGCATATCATAGCTCTAATAACTGCACAATATCACTTCTTTTCCTTTTCACACTGCTTATTTCATATTGGTACGTGTAATTAATTTTGACATGTTGTTCCTTAGTATTACCTGTTGCTGAACAGATTGGTGTGTGCTTGTGCGAAATTTCTTATTTAATGCCTTTTGAGAGTGTTTGGCTGTAATAATTTTAGCATGTTGCTTCTAGCAACTGTTTCGGGAGCTCGATGTATTTAGGTTTAAATGCTCCATTCTCTTCTGTCATTGGCATCCATTTAAATGTCATATCTTTTATTTAAGATGGAAAATGACTTGGTTTTAGTTGAGTTTGCCAACTAGGGTTATTAGCTGTTCTTTCTTTGCATCTGTCATGAAAAATTTCACGAAGACCTAATTTTTTTATACTGGTGCTTGATTATGCTGTAAGCAATTTTTGAAAATGAGAAGCACTTCCCATTTCTAATTGACTAAAATGTCTCAAAATAATATTTCTCAAAGCCAACATATATTTTTTTTAATTAATTATGTTCATTTTCCATTTGTAGATCTCCGGGAAGATAAGCAGTTCTTTGTTGACCATCCAGGTGCAGTGCCAATTAATACTGCCCAGGTAAAAAATGACCATACTCAAGCATCTGCCTTATCCCTCAACACTCCACACACCAAAAATTTCTTCGTGTAAGTTCCTATCATTAATTTGTCATCGTGGCTTTGCTTTTGCTGAAGGGAGAGGAATTGAAAAAACTTATTGGAGCTCCTTTCTACATCGAATGCAGTTCAAAAACACAGCAGGTACACACGTCCTCTTCATTTTGCTCTCTACATGCACTTTGTCTATGCCCATTGCCATTGATAGGATTTCTGTTGTAATTTCAGAATGTGAAGGCGGTTTTTGACGCAGCCATTAAGGTGGTGCTCCAGCCTCCAAAGCAAAAGAAGAAGAAAAGGGGACAGAAGGCTTGCTCCATATTGTAAATTGACGAAGGCATGATTAGGTTTGACAGAATAGAAGATGGCCTTGCCTGCCACTCACTGCAGTGTCACACCTTTCTCTATTCCTTAACCCCCAGCAAGGAGGCAGGAAGTGTTGTATAGTCTTGATTGATATTATATGGACGTCCATGAAAACACCAGATTGATTGTTTTTTGTTTTCCTCGGTCTCATGGTTTGGAATTGAACTGCATTCCTCGTCAAACATGCTCTTTTTTTCTTTTTTAATTTGGCTTGTCGTATCTTAACTCGACTCTCGTTTTAACTTTGGTGGGCTGGTCCTACTGTGGAAGTGCTGTCTCCTGGCGAAGGCTGGCCTCCTATCCGAGGCTTGCAGAATTCCTGGCCCAATTCGTATCTTATTCTGCAGCAGATTGTAACAATAGTGATGGTTATTTTGCATCAGCTTTCAACTATTGTAATTCTCCTTTCGGATTTCCTGTTAACTTAAATGGTGGTTTGAGTTCTGTATTTTTTTTTTTTCTGGAAATGGCCATCTTCAGATGCGGACCGGTCATGATAATTGGCCATGGTAATGATCATACCTCGTGTTGGAAGTGTCATTATAGCACAATGCTGGTTAGTGTTATTGTTTCACTAGGTTCAATCCTTTTGAAGGCTTCATTTGGTGTTTTCGAAAGCCTTCAATTTTTTTTAAAATAAAAAAATGTATTATTTTTAAAAGTATTTTAAGAGTCATATATGTTAGCGGGCTAACATGTCATCCAAGGAATAGGATTAACATTGTACTCAGTGTAATAAAAGACTATAAAGCGGTATTCTTCTTCTACAAGGACAAGAGGAGCATTGTTATAAAACCCTACCTGGCAGTTACTGATCCACTACCTGGGTTTTATACTAGTTTAGATGTTGATGACTTGATCATACTTTAATTGATGCTGCAAACTTAAAAAAAAAAAAATAGAATCTAAAACGACGTGTCAACTTTTTTTTCCAAAAAACAAATGATGAAAGAACACCTTGGATTCACCAGCCCAATGGTTTTACATAAATGAATAGTAGTAGCCATTCGGAACATGGCTAGAGGGAACTTCAAAGTGCAAGTTGAATGCCCCTCAGAAGGCAGGGACCCTATAAACTATTTTGAATGATATGTACTTGTGTGGCATCAGATATAAAACGAACAGGCACTATTTAAGAGTCACAATAGAAAATACTTTTTATATAAAATACTTCTTACAAGAGTGACAATAGCAAATACTTTTTAACTTTTCAATGCATAATCAAATAAATAGTGCATGAATGATAGATGCAAATATAATTCGAACCCTGAGAAAGACAGGATGTTTTGACAAATAATTATTTGAAACATTCCCACCCAGAATAATGCACAAATTATAATTACTCAACTTCGGGTAAGAAAGTTCAAGAAGAAAACAAAATCAAATGCTGGATTAGAAAATTTTACAAACCACCACTCCTGGACGGCTCCTGCTGTTGAAACCCAAACAAATCAGTTTGTCTCGATTCCAATCTTTCAGGCATCTTACTTACACCTTGATAGGCCCAAATTTCTCACCCATAACACCACCCTTTTGTTTCTGGAACTGAATGTACCGAATTGTGCTGGCAAAGAAGGCATCTGATGCTGGATCTGGTGTGGTGGAGTCACTTTGCATTTCATTAGTAATTAATTCGATCAGTCCTTGTATTGCAGCACTAGTAATCTGCGGGTTTCCTTTCTCAAAAAAGTACAGGTACCTGTAGCATGTGCCCCCGTAATTATCACACAATGCCAGACGATAGGTCATGTGAATAACAAGATTAAAATTACAGATCCAAGCTACTCACTTGTTTAATATCTCAACAAACAGTGTGACCGGTCCACTGCAACCCCTGGTTGCATTGGCAATCTGCTGAGCTGAATTTGCAATCCTCAAGGCACGCTTGAGGCAAAGCAGGACCCTGAAATTAGTGAAGGCATCTGGAGTCATCCGCTCAAATGTTCACATATATAAGTAGCTAAACTTGTCACAAAATGAAATTCAAGTCTATTGGCCAGGAGACAGCATTGAATAACAGCAATAATGCAGGTTCAAAAGAAGGACCACCTATCACGATGACAGGTTCTTGCAGAGTGATTGGTTCGTGGATAGAACTGTACAGTTATTCAAGTAGAATACAATGGTTTTAAGCAAAAAGGTACAGCACCTTTCCCCATCCTTGATGCCATCCTGATCATCAACCCAAAATAGATGTGAGCATGCGTAGACTGCTCTGCACTGATCGGGTTTCTTCAAAAGCTTTGCAGAATGCTGACAAAGGGAAGACGATAGAAAAATGAGGAGACAGTAAAGGTTTTGGAAAAAAACTGCAAGGACACGACGCTGTAATAACAGAATAAACAAGAACAATTACTCCCGTGGCCTTGTGTGTCAGAGCGTCCCTGTTCTCAACACCAAATACATTCATCCTCTGGAGAGCCCCAATTATTAGATGTAATGCAGTCACCTGAGCCTTGGAGTCCTGAAAGCAATATATAGATGTAAATATAAAAAAAATTAAATTGGGTAAATGTAACCCACAACAATCTTTATTTCAAGAACATGCACAGAGTCACTCTGTCTGAGTGGCTCTGGCAAAAGGGAATGGTTCACGAGTTACCGCAACTTCTTCCTCATATAATATGAATGCCTGTGTAAAAAACTCATAAGCAACTGGCTCAAGGTCACAGTCATTGGCAGCCTGATTATTATCACGGAACAACAAAATAGAGGTCAAAAATGTGTAATTAAGCATAAGTTTGCACGCAAGTGTGAGCAGAAGAGATTTCCCTTATAAGATATGATAAAAGCAAAGGTGATACAGTAAGATGACATTATAGCCTTTTAGACCAGAAAAAATTAAAGAAAAGCCCTTTTCCCCTCGTTTAAAATGCTAGTGTATGGGTACACGTGCATGAATTTGACAGCTGTTTTTTTTTTCCTTTTCTTTTTCTTTCTTTCTCTCTTTCTTTTTTCTGTATTGAACAAAAACTTATTCCTTTAATCATTTCCAGGTCAATTTTCTGCAGTACCAAGTTTAGCCACGGTATACCTCAGCACATTGCAAGTATAATCGTAATGCCAGCTCAGGTGAGGAAACAGATGAAAGAGCCTCGATTGTCTGGTAAAAACAGATAACATATTGTAAGCATCAAGAAGATGAGTTTTATAAAAGAAAGGAATATGAACCAAGGAACACATGACCAGCAAGGCAGCAATACAGGTTGATAAGAATGCAAGAGAAAAAAGGGATGGAATATGAACACACTTTTGGCATGGAAATTCTCCGGAAAAGGTAGCAAAACTCAACTGGTGAAAGAACAACTTATATTGGGCAGTTAGGAGTATAACATGTAAAGACATTAACCAAGGGACCTCTTAACAGCAATAAAAGATTACTTATATAGATTTACCTCATTCAGGAGCTGAAAAACTTTTTTAGGCGTTGCAGGCTCTTCTTCTCCCACTACATTTCCATCCTGATCTTGCAACTTTCTCACCAACTAGGAAACACAGAATTTCAAAGAAAAATTCAGTTCAAGAGAGTAAGTAGTGGCGCTATGAGATCAGAGATCACAAAGTTAAACCAAACACTACTCTTTAAGTCTCAGAAATCTAGAATCCTTAAGACCAATTTTTCTCCCGACAAAAAGCTTGTCCTATGTCAATAGCCAAGTGCTTCTTAACCATAGCAGGTTGATTCAAAAGAATGCGATATGCAATGTCACACATTCTGTGCTAAATTGAATCATTTAAATCATCAGTCATACAATCTGGCAAGCTTGCAGAGACATGAGAAGAAACATACCCCGAGTGCAGAAAATATGAAAGGAGGAACAGTAAAAGGTAATCGTTGCGATCCTCCAGCCATTATATGCTTCCTCACGGCACAGATAATCTGAATGAAAAGAGACTTTTTTTATTGAGAAAATTAAATAAGGTAACTTGTATGTTAGTACAGGACCCAAACATTGTAACCTCAAGGCTCCACACATTTAAATCTCAGTCAACTGGATTCTCAATTGTAATAAGAATGTATAAATATTAAAACATTTGTCCAAGAAAAGCTCAACTAACTTCCTCATTTTATTGATAATGTAGGTGGTTGTATAACAATTTATTAATCTATTAAAGTAAAGTTAACATCATAATCAGCCTGCAGGATACTCTAAACCAACAACTTACCTTCAACATTTCCTCTGAATCATCATTATAAAGCATATGTATGAGGCGAGCGACAGAATTTTGTTCTTCCATGAAATCCTCTTCATCGAGCTATTTATATCGCAGATCAAGGGAGTGTTATAAAGCAGGCTATTCATAAAAAATTAATCATTCATAACTTTATAACGTGAAATTCAAACTGAAAAAACATTCAACATGCACCTCGGCCGTAGCAGTCTCATCCAAATCCTTTATTAGCCCTTTTATTAGTTCAAACAACACCTCAACCTAAAAACAGCAAAGATTACCATATTTGCAAAGGATAATGTATGAGATTTGAACATGTAGGGATACTTTACCTTGTCAGCAGTAGAAATGCAAGTGTTATTTTTCATAGCGCTCTGAATAATAACCATAGCCATGACTTTGTTTGTTTCATAATCAAGGCAGTCCATGACATGAGGGTAATTGGACAGTGTCAAGGCAGTGACAATATCGTTGTACTTCTCTAATGGAGCACTCAGAAGTGCAACGATTTGTTTTTTTGCTCTGATATCTTCGAGTTTTGGCTTTCCAGAGAGCTTCTTAACACATGCCCCCTGTAAATAATTTAAAAATATATAAAAAATTGTTCTGTGGAATAACATCTTTGTGATCCAATTGACACAGAAGACCAAAGAAGGTGCCCAGAATGTTGTATGGTAATTTGACCAGCCAATATCATGTAAAAAACCATGCAGAGCAGGGAAAAACTTAGATGCTCAGATGAGAGTACTATTCACGTTAGGATGAACAATGCGTACCAGTACTTGATCCACGTAATCAAGCCGTTCAGGATGAACATGGAGTGTAAATGTGAGGAGAGACACATACAAAGCAACGGCTCCAACAATAGGCATATCAACCTGTGCTTCAATTACCTGCCATGGAATGGATGCCAATCAACTTATGAAGGATTAAGATTATAGACTAATGAAAAAAAAACACATAATTAAAAGCAAAATATTAAAAGATTTAAGTGTTTCAGTTAACTTCAGAGGGTGTCATGAAATTCACTCACTTCAGTCACTATGTTAAGTTAGTGTTGGTTTTTAGTCTAACACCTTTATAAGACGTAGGCCTTTTGGCTAGCCTACAAGTCAACATGCACAAAACAGAACGCTCTTCCATTGTAAACACAACACCTCTAAAAGATAAAATTATATGGGAGCAGACAGATAACTATTTTGGGAAAACCAACCCATGAGTCTATTTCTCAAAGCACTCTCATGCATCGTATTAAACACCAGCAAAACACTGATCTTCTGCTTTTACTTGGGAGAAATTTACCTTTCCAATAGCACTGCTCAATTTAGCAAATGCCTCCACTTGCAGGAACTCAGGTAAAACCTGGAAGATAAGGCATCATTAATAAAGATGCAATAGCTTGACTTACAAGGGTCAGGAGTCATAAAGATAACTCACCTCTGCACTTGAAGCAGCATAATTGGATAATCTTGCCATTAACCGTGATAGCACTGTCTTAACATCCACTGTTAGCTGGAACCAGACAATGTTGCACAGAGAAAATATGTCAATGTGTAGGTCTTAACTAAAAGAGGAACAAGAAAGCAAATACAGCATCTATATTCTTAAAAAAAAAAAAATAGAGTTATTAACTAAATAATCCTTAAAACTAAATAAATAGATACCAATGTGGGGCCCCATCCGTGGTTGAGGTTTTGGGGTGGTAGTGTATTGAATTCGGGAATAACTAAATAATAAAGCTAATGCTATCCAGAATTTAAAAATGTCCATTACAAGGAATTTATTTTGCTCGTACTTTATATAATAGTTGAGGCAACTACAAGTGCCACAGCCAAAGATCAGAAATGTTTAGTCCTATATGTGAACAAAACAGTCCTTGAACTGGAAAATAATCTACCTGAAGCTGGGGGCAGGCCCCTAACAATGTCTCAAGGGTCTGCAAGTGGTACTCATCTGGAAAGACTTGAATTATGCAGTCCATTAAATAATACTGTGCAAGCTCATCTTTACAGTTGACAACCTGTAACAGAATATTTACATGAAAAATCAACATCTCATGTGATACAGATGTTGCAGATTTCAAACTAATGGAAAAGGAAGCAACAAAAGGAAACTGACAGAATCAGACCTGCTCTAAAACTCTGGGAAGAACGGTGTCTCTGTAAATCTCAAGGTCCACACCCTCTATCTGACTAAGAACATGGAGGTTCTTCCCAACCTGAGGGGAAAAAATTGAGATGCATGTATTGCTTATAAGTTCGTTTCAAGGAGAGTGCTTCTTCAGTGATAGATAAAGACTAAATGCTTACAAGATCACGAAGCTCGCTTCTTTCCTTTTCCAGCTTCTCTTTAACCCAAACAGGCCCCTGCAGACCAGAAAGCCCAATTGAAGGCTTCAACTCAGGATCACCAAAGAGTATGAATGATCACAAACACACCAAAACACCTGCATGGCCAAAAATCATGCTCTCATGATCCATTTTACCCAGTATGGCATGCAAGTACTGTGGTGCTATGCATTTCAAAAATATAAAAACAAAAAAATGGGAAAACAGGTGTTAGCAGATATACATCAAACCTGATGTTGCATCCGGACCCAAAGCTTATTCATCTCAGTGAAATTTTGCAGCACAAATTCTACAGCATCCATTACTGTGTCCTCAGCTCTGGAGAGAAAAAAAACACTAAATTCAAATTGAAAGCAAATTAAAAATCATCATGTGAAATTATCAATACTTTCATTCCTCAAGTACTTTAATGTCAATGAAAATAAGAAACTAACAAAACTTTACCACTAAATTCCTAAAACTAACATCTCTTACCCTTCATACTTAGACCCAAGGTCCAGTAACTTATCTCTACTAACTTGAGCAAGATAACTCCTCAAAAACAATCCGCGAATCGGATGTTGAACACCGCGACACATCTCTACAAGATCCTTGAGCACATCCTTAGCCGGAGCCTCCTTCGATTTGATATACACCGATCCTACTGTACACAGTAGATACCTGTTAAAAATTTCAACAATGCCATCTTCAACCCAACAGGAGGAGAAAAAAAAAGAAGCAGCAGCACAAATTAAATATGCAACTTACAGTCTAGGCAATATATTTCCAGCATGCTGCACAAGTTCGTATAAATCAACAATCGAAACGCCATGTCTACTCTCATCTTTGAAAAACATCTCTAGTTTCCTCAATTCATCAAACGCTCTCATATCTAACAATAAATAAATAATAATTTTTTTAATTCAAATAATTTCGAAGAATTAGAGAAATTAAGTCCAGAGATTAGGGTTAGAAACGTGCAGAGATCGTAGTATTTGTGAGGAGAGAGTTTAGAAGTTCGAAGCTCTGATAGCATTAGAGCTGAGCATTTGAGAGCGTCTCGGAGATTGTTCGCGTCCTGAGATTTGAAAATTGAGAGCAAAATTAGGGTTTCGGATTGGAAATTAAGTGAGATTGCAAAGCTTAATTGATTACCAGAGCGCGATGCATGTAAAAGGCGTTGTGTTGAATGCCGGCAATTCCTTCTGCTAGCCATTTGTCTTCGTCTTCTATTCCGGCTAAGATCATTGTATTCTCCGTTTCTTCCTCTCTGCGGTTCTTGTTTGGATCAGGAAGTTGCAGTGAGTTGGAGTTTGAAGGCATCAATACAGTGACGATGCCTGGCTGGCAAGTCACGAATGGAAATGCCAGCGGAAAGAAAATCCCGTAGGGTGTGAATGTAATTAAAAAAATAACTAGACTACGCTCTCTCTTTTTTAGCATAAAAATATTAAATAATGTAAACAAATTTGGACAACCATAAATTAAAAACATAAGAAAATATTCTTTTATAAACAACATATTATATCTTTTCTAAAAAAAATAAAAAATTATAAAATTTAATTTTTAATTGATAAATAATAAAATTAAACTAATAAAAGCATTGAGTCAATTTTGAATTGATATATGTATCATGATGTTAAAATAATTTTATGTAAAATAAATTAAAATAAATTATAAAATTTAATTTTTAATCAATTTAATGTTGAACAATGAAAATAAAAAAAATATATATATTTAAGTCAATTAATGAGATAATCTTATAAAATATAAATCAAAATAAATTATAAAACTTAATTTTTAATATATCAAATATTGAATAATAAAATTAAAAAAAATCATCCAAAAAAACAAAAATAATCACTCAAGTTAACACGCCTAACTTGTGATTTAAATTATAAAATTATAATAACCTCATAAAAATATATACAAAAATTATAAAATTTAATTATTAATCAAACCTAATATCAGATCAATTTGAAAAAAAATAATAATTTAAGTTCACATAAGTTAACTTATTAGACTTAAATCAAGAAATAAGAATACTTTATTAGAAAAAAATTATAAAGTTTAGTTTCAAAACAACTTGATGATAAATAATTAAATTGAAAAAAAAAACTTACATTATCTAGCTAACCCATAAAATTCACATTTCAAATCATAAAATTATAATGATCTTATATAATAAAAAAACAATTATAAAGTTCAATTTCTAAAAAAACTCAATAATTAATAATAAAGTTAAAAAAAATTAATTAAAAAATACCATATCAACATAGTTAATTCTCAAGACTTGTAACTTAAGTTACGAGATAAAAATAAATCTATAAAAAATAAATTAAAATAAATTATGATGTTTGATACCTAATAAATCTAATATTAAAAAATAATTATTCTAAAAAATTAAAATAATTAAGAATTAAAGTAAAAAAAACTTAGGCATTTTACTATTTATTACCACACTGAAACGCCAAGACTTTCCAATGTATATTAAAAAAATTAACGTTAACTCAAATTAACCTGTAAAATCCGGGTTAAGAAGTAATGATATCTTTATAAAAAATAAATTATAAAATTTAATTTTTAATTAATTTAATGTTAAATGATAACGTCAAAAAAATAATTTAAAAAAATAAAAAAAGATCTAAATTAACATAACTAACACAAAAAACTTGTAATCCGAGTTATAAAACTGAGATAACTTTATAAAAAATAAATTGAAATAGATTACAAAGTTATATATTAATAGATTTTTTTTAAAAAAAAAACCAAGTTTAAAATTAAAAATAAAATAAAAATTAGAGGATTTCAGGGGAACTGTTCATTACCTATGTAAAACGTGAAGGCTTTTTAATAATAATAATGTGTTTTTTTTATTTTACGGGGTTCGGAGGACTGTGAGCGTAATTTTAAGTAAAAGAGGCTGAGGGATAATGGGTTAGGCTATGGATGAGCCTCATTGCTTATGGCCTACTTTTATCTTTAGACAAAAGTGGGTCTGGCCTGTAATATTCTTTCAGATTTAGAAACGGAATTATGAGAGATAATTCACTTCACACGGTAATTACCATAAGGCGGGCGCCCGCACACTGTGACGGGGCTAAAAAAATCAATGTACTTTTAGCATATATATGATGTATAAAATATTAACGTAGATGAGAGTGGATAATAAAGAGATTCGTTACTAATTAATTTTTTAAAAGGTGAAAAATACTGTAAATATAAAAATACAATCAAAATATTTAATTTTTATTTATTCACATCCTCACTCACCCAAAAGCTATTACAGTTTTTTATAAAGAAAAAAAACTAAAAAACTATAATAATATTGAATAAAAACATAAACTAAGAAAAATATTACATTAAAATAAAACATTAGTGTCTCAAGTTGGAAGGAACTCACCAAGTGCAGTATGCAATTAAAAATTACTCTCCATCAACACTTTTTCATGTTTCCCTCACTCTCTTTTTTTTTAACAAGTTAACCCATCATAAACCCCTAAAACAACATCCTTATCCAGGTGTTTTACTGTGGGTCTTACTGCTAATATTTTGAGTGAAAACAATTGATACAAATATAACTAATAAATTATATCTTTGATGATTTTTTTTAAGTGAAATCTCTCCATCCTCTTTCATGTAATTTTTTTTTAATTATAGTTGTTCTGTAGCACATAATAAAATAAAAAAAATTATGAAGGATCTTGAGCTCTAGTATTAATTAACATAGATAAAAGCTGAAAATAAATGTGTTTATTATATATCAAAACCCTAAAAAAAAACATTAATATGGGAAGATAACAAAAATATTTAATATTATTTATGCATATCTTCACTTGTCAAGAAACTATCACAACCATTTATATAAGAAAAAAACTATAAAAAATGCTAATAATATTGAATAGTAAAAATAAGCTAAGAGAAATATTCATTTTAAATAGAAAAAATAAAAAGAAAATCAATTTTTCTAAAAAACTCCATACTGATAGTTTAATTTTATTATTAAAATATGGTAAATTTTTAAATGTAATTTTAAATGATGATTGACTAATTAATTTGTATATTGATTATCTTCTTCGTTGTTTATCTCTGAATGTAAAATTGCGTAAACTTAGATGCTGGCATGATTATCTTCGAACGCATCTATTCTTAGCAGAAACAAAAAAGTACATTGAAGTTATTAAACAATTCATAATTTCCTACAAATTAAATTGAGAACGGATAGTGTGAGATTTTTCTCATTAAATCAAACAACCCATCTAAGGCCAACGGGTGACATGTCGCTCAGCTTCAGGACATTGGATAACGACCCTGTCGTTTGATACTGGGGAACATGTGATCTACAAAAATGAGTTTTACCTAAATAAACGACGTGTCATGGTTGATATCTAAGATATAGCGACGCATCGCTTGTTTTATTCAAGTGTTCAATTTAGATTTATTTTTTTTCTTGTTAGAGTTCAAAAACCTCTCTTTTTCTTTTTTGGGTAGCATTTTACCCTCTAAAGTTTTTCTAACTTGTGTGTTGTTAAAGTCTTACATGATATTTTTATTGAGTATTTTTCAATTGAAAATTCTAAAAATAATACATTTTATATTTATATTTTTCATATTAATACATTAAAATTATATATAAAAAAACACATCTAAAAATATTAATTTAATATTTCTTTCGAGTAAAAAATAGTTTAGAAAACACTTGAACGGCAAAAACAAACTCACACTAAAAAGAAATTAAAAGCTAAGGAATTAATACTTAACCTTTGGCAAATAAAATTAATATTTAAAAAAAAACCAAAAAAACGAAAGAAAGAAAATAAAGATACAATCATACAAGCAACAATTAAGAAAAAAAAAAACAGCAAAAAATTATCCAAACTGGGACCGGGTCAAAGGAGGATATTCGTAGACAAAACACACAAAGACTTTGGTTTGCTTGTTTGGTAGACTGTGGTCAAAAACTGAAGATTGTTGGACTTGTATTAAAAAATGAATGAGACGTGCAGCCTTTACCTTTTATTTCTTTTTTAATTTCGGTCAAGCTAAGTTAAACTTTCTTCCAATGACGGGCAATCTTTTGTCTTGATGTCCATATAATTTAAGAATGTTTGGCAAGCTTTGATAAAAACAAAGAACATAGTCAAACTTTCGACATCAGGCATAGGTCCCGTGTCTACTTGTCCATGTTTTAAAAGATTCAACCATTTTATCATCTGGACTTCTCAACCTTTATGGTCACACATTTTAGCGTTCGTAATCATATAACCAATGACTAAGATGTTTCTTTAGAATTGTTTGTGCTTTTTACCTTGTTGTTTCCTTATTGTAATCTTTCTGTTGGTTGTTGTTTGAATTCATAAAAAAAGAATATTCTATCTATGGGGCGAATTGTAATGGCGGGCTGTATATGGGACTCGTGTTATTGCTGATGGTCATAAATGGCAGAAATGTGAAACATGCTTAAAATGAATGCTAGGGGAGATTGGAGATTAAGGTGGAACCAGAGAGGCTTGAACGCAATGAAAGGAGAATTAAGCGTTCGTGAGGGAATTTTAGCAGGAGATTCGAAGAAAATGAAACAGGTTTTTCATGGAAACCTGATAGGCAATTCTTGTGCAGAGTGTCTGAACTGTGATCTCTCTGAAGTTGCCAAATTTGTGCATCAGGTGCTCACCAGTTCAGGTATTAATTACAAGCAAGGTCTATGTGTTTTTTCAATCTTGAATGCTAACTGGTTTTACTCTTTGTACTGTTCCTGATTTTCTTCTTTGCTACTCGTGTATTCTTCTCAAGATAATGATTTTCAAGACAGCTTAGACACAAAAGACTGTTCACGATGCTATAAGGGATTGGTGAAAAGGGTTAGTCCTGTTTCAAGTTCATGCTCTAACCAGAAGGTTTTGAAGAAAGCAGTAAAGCGTTGTGCAGCTCTGTCAGTAGAACTAAACCCAAGAAACTCTCCCAGGTGAGTTGAGATGGAAATTCTACAAAAGAAAGTGGTTGGTTCTTGAGTTTCTCTCTGATTTTTTATTTAAATATCTTTCAGGAACGGGCGTTCATGGGATAAGTTTTTTGCCGATCACTTGCCTGCAATTATCGTTGTTTGGGCTGCTCAAGAGGCGAAAATAATGTTCAAAAGGGATTTAATTAAACTGATAGGAGGTTTGACTAATTCATCACATTTAATTCTGGAAAAATTCTAGTAAAAGTTTTTAAAAAAAGTGACTCTCTGATTTCGATCATATTTTGCAGGTTTCAAGTTAAATCCTAAGCCTTGTCTTGATACAAACCATGCCAGTTTAAGAGAAGAAAGGGTGCCTGGTGTTAATGAAATCACATCTTGCACATTTCAAAGAGTTGAAGAGGTATCTAGAGATGACAGTGCTTACTTGAAAGACAGCGCTGGTTACAAGGCAAAAGTTACGTTCAGATCAATTTCTGTAATCAGAAGAGAGCTGCCTGAGTCAGAGCTTGGTTGGCCTCTTCTTCCAAGAACCAATCGTTCAGCTCTGGACACGTTGAGAAATTCGGATGTAGGGAATATGTCACTGGTCGAAAGGAATTCAAATGAAACGGAGATTCCTTTTATTCTCAAAACAGATTATTCTATTGTCAACGAATGCAAGATTGAAGGGACTGTTATCCAATTGTTTCATACCTCTGAAAATCGGTCAAGAGATGGCATCAGCAATGGAGAAGATGCGAGATTTGGCTTTAAGCATGAAGTTTCTTTGCATCCAGATCACGTACTTACCAAAAACTCCACACGATCAGGGCCTGGCTGGCCTCTTCTCCGTATAAAAACTTCTGCATCTTTAGAATCTTTTCAAGAATCTCAGGCTGAAAAATTTTCAGTGGCTCAATGGGTTTCGAGTCTAACCGATCGGTCTGAAGACGCAACTACGAAATTTCAAATTGATTTTGTTTCCAAAGAAGTAGAGAGCTATGTTGAAAACAAGATGCGTGGTTACAAAGATAAGAATATGGGGGCTTGCTTAGCAGCAAAGCTGCCAAAGAAGATGGACTGCGTCTATAGAGTGTGCACGTCTGGCTGCAAACAATTTGGTTATGAGGAGCTGAAGAGAGCAACTCGTCAATTCTCCTCAGGTTCAATTCTCTTTTCTAAGAGCACAGCTAGACAGGGCATGGAGGTGTAGATTTATTTATTTGACAAATTGTTTTGTTGATATGAATTTGTTTTCTACAACAGAGAACTTCGTCGGAGAGGGAGGGTGTAGCAACGTATATAAAGGATATCTCCCTGGAGGTAAGCAAGTGGCAGTGAAGATTCTAAAACAGTACAAGGAAGCATGGAGTGACTTCTCCTTGGAAATAGATATCATGTCTTCGTTAAAGCATAAGCACATTACACCTCTGATTGGCATATGCGTCGAGGATAACCATTTAATTCTGGTCTATGATTTCTTATCCCAGGGGAGCTTAGATGAGAGACTACAAGGCAAGTATATTTGAGCATCTAGGTTGCTTCTTTAGACATGATTCAGGAATAAGTGTAGTTATTCGAGTGTCAATGGTGATGCAGGTAAGAGAAGGAAGTCTGTATTGCCATGGAAAGTGAGGTTCAAAGTGGCTATTGCGATTGCCGAGGCTCTAAATCATCTTCACAACGAATGCTCTCGCCCTGTTATTCACAGAGATGTTAAATCTTCGAACATTCTCCTATCAAAAGATTTTCAGCCACAGGTACTATTGCAAACAACTTTTCAAGGCAAAATTTATTCCAAGTACCGTAATCCTGATGCTGTTCAAATTCTATCTATGCAGTTATCTGACTTTGGGCTTGCCATATGGGGACCTGCTGATTCAGCATATGCAATACATAATGATGTTGTTGGAACTTTTGGTTATATAGCTCCTGAATATTTCATGAATGGGAGGGTCAGTGACAAAATTGATGTGTACTCCTTTGGCATAGTTCTCCTTGAATTGTTAACCGGAAAGAAACCAATCATTTCCAAAGATCTGAAAGGACAGGAGAGCCTGATTAAATGGGTAAGAGTTTTCCCACTCGCTCTTCACTGGTTGCTGATCTTAGTGCTGTTCTTGCTTCTAGTCCCCCAAAACCACTGTTTCAATTGATGATCTAACAAAATTGATGAATAACCTAATGCAGGCAACACCGTTATTAGAGAGTGGGAATCTAAAAGCTTTGCTGGATCCAAAGACGAATGGAAACTTTGACGTTGTTCAAATGCAAAGAATGGTTCTTGCAGCAACGCTCTGTGTCAGACAAACAGCTAGATTACGTCCTAAAGTTAGCCAGGTACTCAACAGTGATATAGGACTGTTACAATTGCGATCTCTTCCTAGTTAAAATAACCTGTAAATCACATGCGGTTTTGGTTTAAGAATCCATAAACATCACCAACACCTCAAGCTAAATTGCCAAGACTTTGCTACAGGCTTCTCTAGAATTTGTTTTGACTAACAGTGGACATGAAAAATTTGAATTTAAAGATTGTTTGGCCATGCCAATTAAATATTAGAAGTTTAACTTGGTTCAATTCTCTTTGATAACATTTGAGTTCAAGCTAACAAGGACTTTCATTTCAATCATCCCTGCTCCAGATACTTGAGCTATTAAGAGGTGAAAAAGATGAAGGAGAATGGGTGAAAAGCTATGGCAATGATTTAAAAAAGTCGAGTGATGAGGAACCTGATGACCTTTTCCTGGATTTTGGCTGCAAACCAGGGCTGGAGACTTCATTTCTGCAATTAAATGATGATGATGCATCACATAGTAGTGTTGATACTGCATCATTAAGTAGAGTTGATGTCACTACGCCAAGTAGGGCAGGACGAAAGAGCCGTTCTATGTTGAGAGACTACCTGAAAGAATCGCAGGGTTGATCATTTTGCCGCATTCCCTTCTTGTTTGGTTCCGATGCAACCAAAAGGTGGCATATAGGATGCGAAGTAGAGGGTTGGTTGTTGACGACTAAAATACACAGTGAGTTCGCCGTAATGGATTTCGCTACCGATCTCAGTTTGCACTAAAAAATAAGAGGCTTATGTTGCATACAGCATTTTTTCCATTATTTCTTCTATTTTTTCAATGAGAAAGATCCCAGTCCCATTCACTACCAGTCTCAGTTTGCACTGTGGAACTTAACGGCCTATATTAAAAAGAACTAGTGAAAAACATTTGGAAGATTCATGTGGAGTAAGGGAGTGTTTATCGAGGCTTAAGAATGCTTTGGGAGGATGATAGTCACCAACGGGTGGCAGCAGAATTCAAACTGGTTCCAAAAGGAGCTAAGTAGAACCGCATTTTGGTTGATGTGGAACAGCTCATTTTCTGGGAATGATCCAATGGTTTGATTATATTTGAGGATTTATATGGCTTTAAACTGTCCATAAGATTGACCGTATATGGGCCTGTGTTAGATTTGCAAAAGATAGAGTTTTATACACTGGTAGAAAATGAACACAAGATTGTAAAAAGAATAGAAAGGAAATTGCACTAGATGTAGAAGAAATACGAACACATTGACACTAACAGGGCTCCACCTTAAAAGGTGGTGTTTGGTGGCTCTCTCAGCTTCTAGCCCCTTTTGTCTCAAACTCGCAATTCCCGCATTGAGACTAACAGTGCCCAACAGAAGCTCATCCATGGACACCTTGACAAAAGAAGCACTGGGCGCCATGAACGCCTTAAAAGTTCTTGACCATGCCTAGTGTTTTCCTAAACATCAGCCTCAGGCAGGTACTGTGCACGCAGCCTTGACGTAGATTCAGCATGACATGAGACATCATGGCAAACTTTCAATCTTTGGCACCCATGTTCTTGCTTTGTTGTGTCTCGAAAATCAGGATTGTTTAGCTCCAAATGAAAAAATGGGCACCATGAAAATGATTCGTTAGCATAGCAGAATCATTTTGTGTCCCAAAATCAAATCTTGGTGAAGTGATTCTACTTTCCGCGTCTCATTATCTTACATTCTAGACCCCAAAGAAGTTTCAATAATCTGATGCTCCTAAGCAACAGAATCCGCTATTCCCATTGTAGAGAACAACCCCACCCCTACCCCATCAGCAGACGCATCAGGCTCTCTATGCCTTCTCAATGGCAGCTGTATACGAATGATGGTACCTGATTGATCATCATAACAGCTTAAAGATTACAAAATGCCAGCACGAAATGGTAAGACTCGCGCATCCAATCAACGAAGAAGCACAAACTCACCATGAGTTTTCCCACCATCAGACAAGTAGGCAAAGACAAACATGTTCAAAGACGGAATGTTTCTGACAAGATAACAAAGAAGCACAAACTCACCATGAGTTTATTATACAATGGATAATTCAATCAATGAAAATATTAAAAACATCCAGGGCATCAAAAAATGTTCAATGACAGAATGTTTCTGACAGGATAACAAAGAATTACATTCTGAGTGGGTAACATCCACTTGGCTGCTCTAAACCTGTTGTACATAACAAAGAACAAAAAAGAATTCCATTCATTTACAAGTTGTACACGCTGGCTGCTCTAAACCTGTCTATCATGTCAATAGTAAAATCTGCACTACAAATTCAAAATTGGCTCCATTAAGGGATGCTTCACATCAAAATGGAATTGTATACGGTAAAGCGTAAACATCAGACTCGAGCAAGTAATGTGCTTGTGGCAACGAAGTAGAACTTTCACGACACAAGATATCATGGCGTGCGTTTAGTCTCTTGTTTCCATGACTTTCTTGCTTTAAGGTCCCAAAAAGCCACTCTTCATTGTCGGAATCTTTAAGCTCAAACTGAAGAGGTGGTGGAACCCAATCCTCAATTAAACCTTTGTATTGTGAGTTGGCTTTCAACGTCTTGTGGTCATGAAATCCGAACCGAGAAGTTTCAGATTCATGGCTAATAGAGCTCTCCAACTTATCTAAAACTGAACTGCAAGGTATATTTTCTGGTAGAGATGCAGGTTCCCCAGCCTTTGAGTTGACAGTTTCTTGATCAGATAAACGGACAATTTCACTCTGCCCAGAAACAAAATCTGCCCCACCAGAAGTAGAGCACAACCCTTTACTATTGAGAGACACATCTGGCTCTTTATGCCTTGTCAAGGGCAGCCGAATGCGAAAGACATTGCCTGATTGATGATGATAACAACAACTTGAAAATTAAACAAGCCTGCGAGAAATAATAAGACCAATTAAATATACCTATCAATGAAGAAATGAGCATAACTCACGAGGCTTGTCATCAGTAGTTGTTGAGGGGTCCAGTTTCCTCCTCTTGTTGCTCCGAATACCATCATCAGACAAATAGCAAACATTCTGAAGGCATACGGGCTCATTGTGTTCTTCAGTAAGACCACTCTTTTCAGTTTCTTCCCTTTTTTCCTTTGTAAGCCTTCCTTTCCCCTCTTGCTGAGACTTACCCCCGTAATAACCAGTTTGGTTACTGTTTTCTTTCCTCTGCTTCCTTCTTTCTTTCTTCTCCTTCTTCTTTGCCTCCCTATAGCTTTCTGTTACAGAAAGCTCCTTTTCCTTTTGGATCTTTTATGTACCATAAGAACAATTTTAGAATAGATGGCCAGGATCAAAGTAGCATGAATTACCCAACTCACGAATTACAAAATCTTCCCACAAAATGAACACTTGCCAAATTTATGTCAAGAAACAGGAAGCTAGGGCATTATACGTTAAAATTCATTGCAAGAGGTGAAATCACCGGGCGTCATCCTCAAGATTCGACTCCATACTAATTTTTTTGCTTTGTTTTCTAGAATTCATCCCACATCCTAAAAATTGACTTTCCAGGAGTAATATTTCTACCAATTTACTTACGATTCTTTATATTCAAATCCCTAATGACACATGCAAAAAACCCAACCAAGAATAAGATTGCGGAAGAATCAAGATTGCAATATCTAGACATGGATTATTACTTAACTTAATTAGTTGAATTAAGTGATAAAACCCTAAAGTCTATAGGTCAAGTCTTGAGGCCGAAGAAGGCTAGCAAGCATTTAGAACACAATTACAAGTTCAGTTTTGCAACGAAAGCAAGTCGAGCATTAGACGCAAAAATCAAACTTGCCCAACAAACCTTGATCGATTCGATCCGGTAGAAGCCCGGAGGCGGGTAAGGGAAGCACCGAGACATTGGTTAATGGATCTGGATCTGTAACTAGAATTACCCACTCAAGATCAAAGGGGTATTAACAAATAAACAAATAAAATCGCTTTTGTTTCTTCGATTTGCAAGATATCCAGGAGAAAAAACCCAAATCGAATAGAACCAACTTGCAATAGAGGACTCGAGTCTAGGTTTTTCAGACGGCGATGCCTCCTAACGCGTCCGTTCGTCTTTTATGCTATCAGTAATTGCCAGGAAAAGAAGGGTAGGGGGGTTCTCTATATTTATAGCGTGCGTTCGTCTTTTATGCCGATAATACCCTTGTTGTACATCGGCCACCTAGCATCCTTTCTCTTTTAAGGGATACTATTGGAATTCTGAATCCCGCAATAAAGCTCTAGTAAGACATTATACCTTCACATTAATTATCGTAGTAATAGAGTTTTTTTCCCTCAAATTACATCGTGGGTCAAAAAATATATCCTTGTTATACACCGACCACCCGACGAGCTTGCTCTTTTAAAGGATACTAGTGGACTGCTGGATTTCATAATAAAAGCTTCAGATAAACATTATTGTTTAGGTGAGTAGAAAAATTAAAAAATTAATTAAAAAAATTAAAAAATAATTTAGTTTTGTTCAGTTTAAAAAAATTAAAAATAAATAAATTGGTTCAGATAAAAATAAAAAAATAAATAGTATTATAAATATCTATATTTTCTTTATCTACTTTTAAAATCATAGTCATTGTTGATGGACTGAACAATGATTATTACTTAAAAGAATATTTTTATAAAAATTTTATATTTAAATTATTAATAATTTATTAATTATAGTATGTTTTATAATAATATATTTAATAAATATAAGATACATTTATTTTATGGTAAATGTTCATTTTAAATGTAGACCTATTACATAGATAAAAGAATTAATTAATAAGTTTAATTGCTGAAATTAAAAAGAAAAAAATGATTAAACTTAGAAAAAAGATGTTGGTTCAGTCCAAACTGAAACATTATTCAGTCATTGGATCATATTTAAAACTATACATCTTAGATTTCAATTTGATTTATATAGCTAGAAAGCTAAGATATAAGCTTAAAATATCCATAATCATCAAAAACTCAATTCTACTATTTGAAAGTCTAAATCTTAGTATCAAAAGAGAAATCTCAATCTATCATGTTGCTCAGATATTGTTCAGTATTCAGTCTATATCTCAAGTTCTAAAAGTTCAAATAATCTTATTTTTTAAAAAAAAGTTAAGAAAATTTCCTAGAATTTTCATAAGAAAATTTTGTTCAAATTCTGATGTTAATAATAATATTTTGTTTAGATAAAAAGATAAAAATTATCACAAAATCAAGATGTGGTCGTATATTTAACAATTAGTCAACAAATTAATAATTTCAAATTTTGACACATAAAAGAAAACATTTGTCATGCATTTAAGTGTCTTATTTTTCATATTAATATCATATTTTTGCTCTTTTTATTTATATTTTTTTAATGTTTAAGTTTTATTTTTATTAATATATTATCTATACCTTTCATTTCCTTTCATTTACATAGTTAACTTATATCTTATTTATGTTTATTTATTGTTATATTTAGTTAAGTTTTATTATGTTAAGGTAAAAAGGTTATATTAATAATGTAAGAATAAATATGATATAAACTCAATATGAACTTTAATGTTTGATATTAATATGTTTTGTATTTGTTATCTTGTTCACTTTTGATACTTTACTTGTTAAACAATTAATTTAGATTTATGTTATATAACACTTGGTACAACAAATACTTTGTACAACAAATACTTTGTACTTTCATAACTTAGCCGTATGGTATAACCTACACACGTACTAAAAAAAAACTTGATTTGTTGTTAGCATAAGTTATCATCATGAATATTTAACAGCTGACACGATGAAAAAATTAATGTCTTTTTCCAAGTGCAGGAGTGTCGAAGTAATAAATAACCCGGCAAGACCGGGATCGAACCACAAGGAGGTTATTGTACAAATTATAAATAACAATAATACAACAACAACAATAATAATAACAACAATAATAGTAATAACAATAATAATAGTAATAGTACTATTAATACTAGTAGTAATAATACTAATAATAATAATAATAACAATAATAATAAAGAAGAAGAAGATAGTGAGAACTTTGAGATGAAATATTAAGTAAGGATTAAACAATGATAATAACAAATGTCAAGGTTAGAGATTTCACTAATGGTATGTCAAACAAGTATAATATAAACTCTTATTATTCAATTGGAAACCACACATAAAGGAGGTTCCAATCAGATTATAAATTATTAACATGATTACATTAGTCATCTTATTATAACTTGTAAATCTCGTCAAGCATTCATGATTATAACTTATGTTAACAACAAATCAAGTTCCTTTCATAGCTCAGGTGTCGGTTATACCATACAGTATGGGCTATGAAAGTGCTAAACATTTGTTGTACCAAGTGTTATACAACATAAATCAAGATTAGTCATTTAACAACCAAAGTATTAAAAAGTGAACAAGATAACAAATATAAAACATGTTAGTATCGAACATTAAAGTCCATATTAAGTTTACATTATACCTATTCTTACACCATTAGTGTAGCCTTTTCACCTTGACATAATTAACTTAGCTAGACATAATGAAAGAAAGAAAAATAGATAAACAAAATAAGAACATAAAAGTTAACTAAGTAAAGGAAAGGAAATGAAAGGCATAAACATAATATTAATGGAAACAAAAAATACAAAAAGAGAAAAGAAGAGCATGATCTTGATCTGGACACCAAAATGTCTAAATGCATGGCAAATGCCTCCTTTTACAGGCCAAAATTGGGAACTATTGATTTGATGACTAATTGATGAGTAGATGACCAACCCTTGACTTGGTGACAATCCTTATCTTCTCTTGTCTGCCTAAAACGTCATTGATGACGTCAAAATTAGAGCTACTTGAAAACATGAAAGTTCTAAGAAATTGTCTCAGCTTTCTTGTGTAAAAAATTTAGCTCATTTCGACTTCTAGAACTCCAGATATGGACAAAATACTAAACAGTGCTAGGTTGGAGGACAGATTCAAGCTTCTTTGTTGTTGCAACAATTTAGACTTGAAAATGGCTTTTTTAGATCTTGAGTTTCATAGAAAAGTTATAAGCTCATGCCTTACCTTTCTATCCATATAAAGTAGACCTAAATCTGAGATCTATAGCTCCAAATATAACCCAATTACCGAACAGTGTTCCGGTTTGGATTGTACCGACATCTCTTTTCTAAGTTTGATCATCTCTTTGTCTTTGCAATTAAAGTTCTTAAAGTCATCAATCAATCCTTTCATTTATGTGATAGGCCTGTATTTAAAATAAACATTTATCACAAATTAAAGGTATCTTATATTATTAGATAGATTATTATAAAACGTACTTTAGTTAAGGAGTTATTGATACTTTAAGTGCAAAATGATGATATAAAACCATGATAAAAATGCACTTTTGAATACTAATAAACAATATTTATAAGTATTAATATTATTTGAATAAGATAACTTATCTAATCATATTAGCCATTTATAATCTGATTGAAACTTTCTTTATATGTAATTTTCAGTTGAATAATAAAAAAAATTAATACTATTTTTTTTAAATACTATTAGTAGATGCTCTAACTTTGCTATTTATTTTTATTATTATTTAATCTTCTCATTAATCTTATATCTCAAAGTTCTATATAACCCCTATTCAATCTTCATCTCTTAATTTTTTTATTATTTTTTTAAATCAAATTAATATATATAGCACTTCACTGTTAGATGCTCAAGTTGTTATATAATACTTTAATAAGAGAAAGACTTCTTAGATTGCTTAAAGCAATTACTAACTTTTTTTATTTTTTTAGATCTATTATATATATTTATTTTTCATGTTTATTTATAAGATTGCTAGTTTGTCATATTATACAAATGCTAACTATTATTAAGTATATCGTGATAATTTTTTTTATAATTTTTTGTTTGATACTTGTTTTTCCTGGTTTTTTTATTTTCAATTTTAGAAAAATATATTTGATATGTCTAACTAGGATAAAATTAGTTTTTTTTAATTAATCAAACTAAAATTGATTGGTTTGAATTAATTTTTATTTTAATTTTTAAAAATAAATAAATTGATTTGATTATTTAATCAAAACAGAAATGCTATCCCCAGATTATTATTGTGGTAACAAAGTTTTTTCCCTTGATGGAGGGATAAAAAAAACCTTATAATTAAAAAAATAATTCTCAGTGCATGCACGGCCGGCAATAGACGAATCATCAGAACAGAGTCGCACAATAATTAATGGCACGCCATTAATATTGATTATTAATAGTTAGTTACATAATTAAAAGACTTTTTATTAAACACGGTATTCCATTGGTAGGTGCGTGAGGGTTTTACTTTTCACTTGGCCAGCCAAGTTCGATTCTTGACAGAAGCAGTGTCAATCATTTGTTTTATCCTGTAAGCAAACTTCAGTTATATAAAACATATGTTTTATACCCTTACAAAACCCCAAGCAACAGCCCACTGGTAGGTACTGTTGTATTGAGGATATAGCTGTAATTACGTTTTTAAAATATATTTTATTTAAAAATATATTAAAATAATATTTTTTTATTTTTAAAAAATTATTTTTAATATTAATGCACAAAATAATCTAAAAATAATTAATTTAAAGTAAAAAAATAATTTTTTTTCAAAACACTTAATTAAGGACTAGGGTCAATTATAATGAGACAAACTCAACATTTACATGTTTAGTTTTCACTCAAAAAAGGTATAATTTTTGTAGCAATCGAACCGGTTCGGTTGTTTTCCAACATAAATAACGCATAACAATTAATTTTCAAGTTTGCGTATAACATTTTTACTTTCATCCATATATTAAGCATTAAAGATGTGCTTAATTATTAATTACAATCTCTAATCATATATAAAAACACCTAATAAACTTTAAAAAATGAGAGTTCTTCAAGGAAAAATTCTATAATATTTATAAAATAATTAATAATATTCTATTAGTTATCTCATGAATTTATTTAAAACAAATAAATACAAAAAATTCTTTTAAAAAATATTTTTATTATTTTATATATATCATGAATTTTTTTTTATATTTATTTTTTTAATTTTTTAAGACCAACCCAATGAATACCTGATGATAGGCTGATAGCGAACCTAATAAGCACAATAAAATTTTCTCAATCAGCTAACCGCCCTGAGCCGAGCCATTTTCAGCACGGCTCCTCATCACCAGGTGGTTCAAGGAGTAGCAGTGATGAGCACTCACGCAGCCTCAAATTCTCAGAGTTTCTCTTGGAGAATAGCTTATTGTTTTGGGATATCGAACCCTGCGTCGTGCGTGGTGTTGCTGGCACTGTTTTTTTATCTGTCACGGCTTCCTCTTTGATGCAAGAGGTGCCCGCTAAGGAAGCGTTGCCGGCGGAGAAATTGATACGTCAGGACGTTGTTCTTTACCAGTACGAAGCTTGCCCTTTCCGCAACAAGGTTAAAGACACTCTATTTTCGGCTTTGTAGTGGAGCATCAAGGAAATTGTTTACCTTGTTTCGTTGCCTTGAAATCAATTTTGAGGTAAAATTAAGTGAGAATTCCAAGAAAATGAAGAATTTTGAAATGGAGGAAGGTTTAGAAAATGAAGTTGAAAATTTTACTCTTTGTTTCTGATTCTACAAGATTTTTCACTAAAAACTAAACCTGTTTGGTTGATAAGAATGAACGAAGATGAGAAATTTGCTATATTATCCAATTTTTCAGGCTGTTTTCTGCTCTATTGTCACATTGGGGATAGAAATTTAATGGGGTAGAACCAAATTTACCTGTGTATTTTGTTTTTGTCATACTAAATGGCATTCATTTTGAGGCGGAGGGGTTTTTCTGCTGCTGGAAGTATTTTCTTACAAACAATGTATTTTAACAAATGCGTGTAGCTGCTTTTCTGTGAAGGCATTTGAATAGGTACATGACTATGCTCTCTAGGATTCATAACCTATCAATCAAGATCGATGCAAGTTTAAAAGGTTGATGGGGGTGATTGTTTTCAGTCCTGTTGCAGGCTGTAGAGTTGGTTCGAGATGTTAAGTTACGGGTCCATATCTACGACCTGCAGTATGCTTGATCGTTCAGGTATTTGGACATTTTCCTCGCCAATTACCATTTTGTTTTTTCCTTCGAGTTTCTGTGGTTAAACAGCTGGTTCTTGTGTGGTGTAGGCCAGAGAAATGAACACCAAATTTATATGCTTTGTTTATTTTACTATTCTTGTAAACTTTCGTGCTTTATGTTTATAGGCATGATTGATAATTTTTTTCTAAGGATACATCCAGACGACTCTGTTCCTGACAGTAACGAAGACAGGAAATGGTGCTAGTATTGTTGCATTTCTTGCACTTAATTTTTTAGGCATTTACTGGCTCAAAAATCTACATTAGCGATTATATAAACAAGTTATTTGTGTCAGTGCTATGGTATCTTGTTTTTACAAATTGCTTGTTGCCACAGATTCAAACATTTCCGGTATAATCACATGTTTTCATTTGCTGCTACACTTTGCTTTGGCAAATAATATTTGAAAATTGATGTTGCAAAAACTTGTGATGTGGGTGGGTGGACAATCACGTAGGTGCATGTTTTGTCGCCGAACATATCAATCAACTTCTAAAGTTCTTGAATCATTCGACTAGATCACCACCCATGGTAGGATATTTAAGCTTACAGCATTATAATTTTTTACTCGATCCATCTTGATGGTGTTTTGTTTGGTTAAGTTTTTACATCATTTTGTTTAGAATCCTTAGTTTAGCTAACTGTTATTCTCTTATGATCCTCCTCGACAAATTCAGGCAATTTCAGCTTCACTGAGAGGTTGGTAGCTAGCATGCGGGAGCTGTAATGTACTTTATGTCAAAGAGAACTGATGAAGAAACATAACATTACTTTTTTCTCCGATGGTGATCTTGCTCGCTGTTGAGTGTCAAGATATGAGACTTGGCCTTCTGTCGGAGCCATCGACTGTTCTGTTGTATTTCTTCTTAATAGGTGGCTTTAAACCCAGTTTAGTTGATCTTGCTGTTTTTGGTGTCCTAAGGCTCATTCAATACCTGAAGTCTGGTAAAGATATGGTGGCGCATACCCGAGGAGTGGTCCACTCGAATGGAAAATGCAGACTAAGAGGCATATACTATCATGAAGCATCTACTTCGCTCCACAGGGTGTTATGTCTATTCTGTGAGGGTTGGGTCACCAGCCCAACCTTTTCATAATGGTGGTTGAGGTAGCAGAATTTGGGTTTAAAAATTTGATAAATTATAAATGATAATAATCTTCTTAAGAAATAATATTGGAGTTTATGATTTTCTTTTGCTGTTTTGTATGTAAAAAAGAAATTTCGTGCACCAAAATGTTGCCAGACAGTTGTCATGAAGATTGTGTATAATTAGTTCCATTGACAGTTCATGTTCTCGTGGGTTGGTCTCTAAAAGCCTACGGTGGTAAGAGGCCTTCTAGATTATAGAAGAGACTGTTTGTAAGCTGGATAAGGCCATAATCTTGTTAGATGATGGGTGTACTTCTATCCCGACCGTGAGAACATCACAGCCCGAGAATTCAAGGAATCCTTGGTATTTTTACCTGTCTTTGTCTGTCTTCGGATCAGAAACGAAGTTTCGGTTAAAAAAAAAAACCATTAAAAGCCTACGACCAATTTTAGAGATTTTCAAAGACAAATAAAGTGATTTAAAAATTTCCAAAACAAGTTTCCTTTTTTTTATTTTCAAAGGGACTTTCCTCCTTTGAACGATTGAAGACTCTAGGAGAAAAAATGACAATTTTCCAAATAATGAAGAGAGGGAAAGATAAACTACACTGGGTAATCTCAAGCATGGTTGTTAAATTTACCTTGGCTCGGTGGGTAGAGTTATGACTCGTTGATCTGGAATCTAATCTAGATAGGATATTTTTTGACTTATTTAGAAATCCAATTAACATGGGTAACTCAACAGATTAACCTAAGATACGATTGATCCTGCCTAACTCAAGTGACTTAAATTATTTTATTTTTAAAAAAAAAAATTGCCCAAAACAAGGTTTTTACTTAAAAATTCAAAACCACTTTGTTTCATGACAGACCTAAACTGAACCGTTGGCTCATGAGTTGACCGACTAACAAACCATTAACGTGTTGGACGAGGTCTGATAACTTTGACCTTGAGTTTGGCCGAATCTGGGTTACGTCCTTGATTATGTTGGTATAACCCTCAACACTCCAAGTTTTCACCATAGGCAATCAACGTTGCAGCTTCTACGATCCTTTAACAGCCATACACCGCTTAGGTAACTGTAAACAAAGAAAAACTTTGCGTGTAAAAGGGTGAGTCAAAAACCCAACACACTATTCTATTCATCGGTTGAAACCCTATCCCTGGTTCTTGCCAAAAATTTTACCAGCTCAACTCGAGCTGCCTGTTTAATCTGAAGGCTCTTTCAGGATTACAGCGCAGAAGATGAAATAATAGTCAAGGGAGCCGATCAAAAGTGGTTCTCATTAAGAAACCCGAGAAACAAGATTGTTAGCAATTAATTGTCCGTTGTCTCGACGGCATCACAGGATACTCTTCTCCTCGAGAGTTTTTGTAGCGGACAGCTCATGTAGCTCCAATTTTGCACATCTCACGCTGTTAAATCACCTGTTATCATGTCATTGGCGATGGCCTTGGATGCATACCATGATGATCTTGCATTTAATGTATTTTTAGATTTTCAATTATTTGTTGGTTCATGCCTTGTATGGTCTGCCTGCTACGTGGTACAAGTTTAAATTTAAGAATTATCTCATTTTTTCTTATATTTTTTATTAGACTTTTCCGGGTGCAATAAATTAATCAAGTGTTTAACAGTAAAATTATTTTTAAAGTGTGTTTTTAAAAAATATCTCACTTAAAAATTATTAATTTAATTTTTTATTAATTTTTATGTGTTGATATTAAAAAATAAAAAAATCTGAAAATAAATTATTTTAATATATTTTTTTATAAAAAAATATTTAAAACAAACATTATACATTCCAATACCAAACACACATTAGATACCTGTTAAAGAATGTAATAAGTGTTTTTTTTTTAAGTAATTTCTCATTGGAAATACATAGATGTGTTTTAAAAATAATTTTTGGTTGAAAATATATTAAAATAATATTTTTTATTTTTAAAAAATTATGTATATCTTTTAACTTCGAATTAAAAAAATCATATATAAAAAAATGTGAGCAAATTAAAGCAGAAACACAATAAAAAATTATAAAATTACAGTATAACCACAGCTCCAAACAATCTCTTCGCATGCCAAAAGCAAGCTCTTCAAATGGCAAGGGATTATAACATCATTAATAAGTTCGGAAAGTTGTGCTGGGATATCATTCAAGCAGTGGATAAACTATGGGTATAGATTTTTCAGGACAAAAGTACACAGAGACTCCGAACGCATCCTTGATCCTGTCAAATAGCCTCCTGAAAGCTCATTTGCATGGCCTTTTGTCTTTTTTAAGGATGGTTATACCGAGAAGATGAGGGATGGGCATAGGTGACTCTAGTTCGATAGAGGACTGTCTTCGCATCCACTTCGATACTATAAAGACTTACTGGTAGCCATATCATTTCGGGACATGGTGCGTGGTAAATCTTTCGACTGCATGCTCTGTTGTCGGTTGATACTGTTGCTACTAGCATGGGGTGTGTTGGGATTTTTATTATTTATTTTTTATTTTAAATTAATATTTTTTTAATATTTTAATATGCTGATATCAAAAATAATTTTTTAAATATAAAAAAATATTACTTTAATCTTTTTCTAAATAAAAAATAATTAAAACGGAACGACCACATTTAGAAGACTGAGACAATCTTGCGTCCTCTACGTGATTGTAAATGGCAAGTAACTCATTGGAAGCAGTTACTCGCTATTTCAAATCCTTTCACACGTTGCTTTTCAGCAACATGTTGACTCCATGGTTCATACTCGTGTCTTTTGCGCTCACATTCAATTGCACCAGCGTCGAGTTAATTAAATTGAATTAAATTATATATATATATAAAAAAAAAACCATGGTGAGTTTACTGTGCACATGAACACATATTAGTCTTCACGGCAATAGCGTAGTACTATTTTGTCATTTCAACAAACAAACAAAAAAATGATATATTTTTTTACAGGTTCGTTAGTCACTGTAGAATTAGTTGAAGATAATTTAATTTTTTTAATTTTAAAATATATAGTATAATAACTATATTATCCTAAAAAAAGATATTGACTGGAGTTAATTATGTCTTTATGTTTAGAAAACAATACACTTAAAAACAAAAATTATTTGCCGTGCATTCAAGGTTTTTTTTAATATTTCTTTTACAAATAAATTAACATGAGCAATTTGATCTTTTAATTGATTTGCATATTATTTTTTAAGAAAGTTATCAACCTGATGCAACGTCATTTCACTTCCAGATATCACCTTTACAGATAACATTAAAAGATTTTTACCGTACTTTTTTCTTTAGTGTCGCGCATATACATGGCTGCTTGGTAGTTGGGATTTGAGGGGTATGTTTCCTTCTCTCTCTTTTATCTCTTTTTTTCTGGCCACAGTACAAATTTTTTTAATATTTTTATTTATTTTTTAATAGATTTTTTTCTTAAATTTCAATCAACATCGTCTGATTTCATTTATTTTTTATATTAAATTTAATATTTATTATGTTAACTATTATTTATTTTTTCTTCGTTTTTCTAATTGAATTTTATTTTGAATTTTATCTTTTATCTTTTGATTTTTATTTGTTTTTATATTAAATTTAGTCTTTGCTTTTTAAATTGATATTTTTTTTTGTTTTTGATTTTTTATTGCATTTTTTAAAAATTTTATGTTGAAGGCTTAAAATTTTGATCTATTATTTTTTAGGGTTGATATTTTATAGGGTTGGTCTTGGACTTACAACTAAGATCATAGGTTTTAAAGGTTATCATAGGTTAATTTTGATTATTTTTTATATTTTTAAAATTGATTTTGTTTTTAATTTAATTTTTTAATATTTGATTTATAAAAAATTCATTTTCATGTTTTCAATCTTCTTTGTATGTAATTATCTTAATCATATGTCCATAGTTATAAAATCAACATCTTAACCTGATTAAAATTTTATTTTTTTATTATATATTTTTTATAACTTTATTCTCTGATAATAAATTATTTAATAATTTAACTTCATAATTTCCCTCGTTATTCTTTCAAGAGGCCATTCCAATATCACAACAGCATGATATATTCCACGTACTTTCATATGGGCTCGTAAACGGAAATGACTCCTCTCCTTCTAGCATGTTCTCATTGAAGGTATCTGTGGCGCGGATTTCCTTGCTAAATCATGATCTTAACGTGATGAGAGCTTGAATATCTGGATCTTCCTCCCCCGGAGCATTGCTAGAAAAGTATTTTTCTAGAAAATTTAGGTGAAAAATACTTTCTGAAAGTCATGAAAATACTAGAAATATCATATTATTTGATAATTATATCAAATTTATTCTTCAAAATTTTAATTACTATATATATATATATTATTTTGAATATTTATAATTCAAATTCATCTTTTAAAATTTAATTTTTATATTAATTTTGATCATCATTTTTATAATTATTATTTGTTCTTTTCTTGTTATTTTTTTATTAAAATTTTTCATTTATTAATTTTGATTCTTGTTCTTTTAATTGTTACTTATTTCATATGAAATAATTTATGAAATGTTAATATTATTATTTAATTTTTTTTATCTTTTATTTTTTAGATTTGATATCTATTATTTTGATTATTATTTATTTTACTCGAGATAATTAAAAATATATTTTTTTTAATTTCATTTCCATTCAAACAACAACAAAAAAATATTTTTTTAAAAATTACTTTTCAAGTGACTAAATAAATCTTATTTCAGTACTATACTTTGTCGTGGGAAAAAAAACTTTAGACACGTACCGCATGAATACAGACGAGTGTACGTGTAAAATGTGATTGCGGTCTTTGTGTTATCGAAGCAAAATAAATTCAAGAAATTTAAAATTCCCAGGAGAAGATAAAAAGAAAAGGAAAAAAAAAGAGGCTATTCCTCAGCCTTTCCCAATGACCAAACTGACAATGTCCTCAATCTGTGATTCGCCTTTATAACGTCTGAATTCTGACTCTTTTCACGTCTTATTTGAGCGAGTTTCTCCATCAAAACCACCACTCCAGCTGACCCGATACTTCTGTGACTCTTTGTCCGAGTCACAAAATCGGCATGTGTACGTTGTTGTTTTGCGCCACCCTTTCCATCTCCTTCTCATTAATGCTTGGTTTTTGGGCTTCGAATCATTTCACATTTGGGACTTGACAAACTCCTCGTCCTGGCCAGTGGCCACCCTTTCCGAGCTCTCTCGTCACTTCTTTCCATCTCTCCTTGTTTGATTTATTCCATGAGAGATCTAGCCATTATTGATGTATTCCTTCATTTTTCATTTCAATCCTAAAATTGAATCTTTATCCAATCCCGGTCCTTAACATTCAGATATCTCTCAATTAGGCCCCTTCATGTGTTATTCACGTCGTGATTGATTGGTATTGACGTGCTTTTAGAACACAACTATTTTGTTCTTACCTTATCTTGATTAAAAGCAATGCTTGTTAAGGTGTGTTTATTGTGAAACTCATTATTTTTTAACTGAAAAATATTTTTGCAAAAACACCATCCACCGCACCACCAATTACACCCTAAACTTCAATCGAAAACCAGCCTTTTGATATATAATTATGTGTTGACATATAAGGACTTTATCATAAATGTGAAACATTAGCAACTCAATTGACAAAACAATTTATCTGAGATGAAATTGAAATCTTGGTAATATGCTAGGGAAAAAAAATGAGGTTTGCCCTTTTTTATTTCAATCAATTATCTGGTTTTCATTTAGTTCCCTAATCACACCATTACAAACAAATAATATTCATAAATCCCCATTAATTAATTAAAATCAAATTTAATAAAATCTGGTCAGGTTTTGGGTCTCTTTCTCTCCTATTATATATAGACAATCTCTCCTATTATATATAGACAATCCACGGATTCCTTATAATGGCCTCTTTCAGTTAAACCAAGGAAAAAGAAAAAAAGAAAGACACCAAAGCAACATAGAAGGCAAAGCATATGCCATTAAAGAGAGGGAGCGCCTACAGAGAGAGAAAAAGGTCATGCACCTCTTCTGATATAACAACATACATGAACCCTCTAGCTTTTAACCTACCCTCGTTTCGTATCCGCTGTGAATTCGTAGTGTTATTATCTATTAATAGCTAGGTCATGAAAGCTGTGAATTGAAGGGGACGTTTTTGGTGCTTGTTTTCATTCTCATTTCTTTCAATCTTGTTGTTGTCATGGCTGTTCAAGCACAGTTGTATCCAGAAAGACTTGGCCTTTTGCCTATGGGTGGCCAACAGGATTGCATACTTAACGATCATGTTTCAGAGTTCGATGCTGACTGGGGTTTTGCTTTTCAAGAGCCGCAACAACAAAATCTCTTTCTTGATCAAAATAGCTCTCAGAACTTTTGTTTTGATTGTAACATTGGGGCTTCTTCTACTTCTTCTTCTTATTCAACAACTTGTGATGGTTCTTTCTCCATGTTTCTTTCTCAATGTTTGGATGTTCAGCTTGACATGCAAAGGCGAGAAGTTGATTGCATGCTTCAATTACAGGTAAAAATGCAACTGGGCTTTGATGTTTTTTCTCCTTCTCAAGTTTTGGTTTTCGTTGTCTATTGGTTATTTTTATTCTGTAGGCTTTGGTTTTGGTTGCTTTCATTTTGTGTTTTGGTCTCCAAAAATCAAGGTCAATTTCTCTTAAAAAAATGCAGGCTGAGAGGCTAAGATTTGCTTTGCAACAGCAAAGAAAGCAGCAGTTGGGGATCATACTGAAGAGTGTAGAATCAAAGGTCTCCTCTTTGATAAGGCAAAACGAAGAGGACTTGGCACAAGCAACAAAGAAAACCATGGAGCTTGAGGTCTGCCTGAGAAAAGTAGAGCAGGAGAGAGAACAGTGGCAGAGACTAGCAAGAGAAAAGGAAGCGGTGGTCGTTGATTTAAGCAACACGCTTGAACAAATTAGAGAACGACTTGTCACGACCAGCAATAAAGTCCAGGATGCAGAGTCCTTTTGTTGTGGCTCATGTGATATAGAACAAGCGGAAAGCCAAAAAAGGGTGGTTTGTAAAGGGTGCAATTCTAGGACCTCTTGCGTTATCTTTCTCCCTTGCAGGCACCTCTGCTCGTGCAAATTTTGTGAAGCTTTTCTCGGCTTCTGCCCTGTCTGTAAATCAGCAAAGGAAGCAAGCATGGAAGTTTTCTGGGTTTAACAAGAAAGGCACAAAGCGAAAGGGTAAGTTTTTTGAACATCACATGCTGACGCTTGTAGTGACCCGCTACCCATTACGATGTTTATGGCTTATTTTGTTCTTTGGCTTTTCTGGGTCTTTGTTTACCGAATTTTTGCTGTACTGCTTGTGCTAAGACTCGTGTATATGTACGTGAAATCAAAATGTGATGATAGCTAGTACGAATCACGGCAAAGAATCTCTGCTTTTGTCCTTCCTAGGTTAATTACATATTGCCTGATTCGAGCTTAAACAGAAAGTAAATCTTCTATGTTCATATCATAATTTGTTTTGTCGAGAATTTCATGTGTGGTTCGTTTCGGTCACAAGAAATGCCAACTCTTTTCAAGCCGTAACAATGTCCACTGCTTTAGCTGACAGAAAAAGATTTCAAAAGCCAAGTTTGACACACATCAAACAGAAGAATCGAACTGTCACCGCCACTATTTACATCCGTTTTTCTTTTTCTTCTTTGCTAATTCCAAAAAAATCATCCATTAAAGCAAAGGTAGCAGCAGCTAGCTAGAAATTGACCACCCATCTGCCGTACCATAAATGAATCTGATCTGCAGAACCTTATGACTCACCAAGAATTAAATAAAGAAAAATCTAGCCCTCAAACGGGCACCTTGAGAAACCAAGGGGAGTCTTCTTGGGCATATCGAGTTACCAACAAAACAACAGAACCTACGCATAGCCCTTGTGAGCTGAAAAAAGTTGGCCCAGGACTGCAGATGCGGACTCTGATGTTGGTTCTATCACATATGCATCTTGGCTAGCCCCTGTGTGGGGTCCTACAATGTTCCTCCTCCTCCTATGCATAAGGAACCGTTTACGAGGGAGTGTAATGACTGTTGTCGAGATCTTGTGAATCGGAAATCGTGATGGGACTGCAGGAAGCATGATTTGCTCGCTGCCGTACGGGAAAAAAGAAGGTAGGCTTGACATGCACACAACGGACCAAGGATGGGATGCTTTGGAGTTTTTGGACTCCTAATTATAGGGGGGGTCCCATTTGGCTTTCGACGGGAATCGGAACACTTGTAGGGGCTTGTCTCTTGCTTGAGGAGGTCAGCTGGCCATGTCTGGTTCGGCTGGTGTTTCTGGTGCGGGATTCGCTGACATTTCTGACGTGGCGTACGTGTAGGCGAACCGTATCTGGAAGTCGCCACGTATATTATCATTACCCAGCTTTTTAGGTTGGGGCTGGTAGAAGCCCAGTTAGATTCCCTTGTTCGGAACTTGTTTCTTCTATGTGGGTCCTGTATGGACCAGACCTGATAAATTATAAATTATGTGACTTATTTCGTGCGGTAACCAAAAACTAAGTGATGGACTGTCTATCTTAAAAAACAATATATTAAATTAATTTGTTATTAGTGTGTTCCAAATATTTTAATTTTAATATACTAATGTTGAAAATGAAAAAATTATAGAATTTATTTGATATATTTTTAGGTTAAAAATATTTATAAAAAGTATTATGCACCAATTTGATAAATATCTAATTATAGTTTTATCTAAGTTCTGCCTCCCATTTCAGGTTTCGTGTGTAGTTGTAAAACATATTGGGTGAATTGCCCTTAATTAGCTTTAATTTAAAAAAAAAAAATGTTGAAGCCTCGTTTTAATTAAAAAATGAGTCTTTTCTCCATCTCGGCAGTGCCCGGGACTTGGATCATCGAGTAGATTGACTTGCCAAGCTATAATGGTTCTTCAAAATATGGACAAATAACCCTGATAAAAGGTGCATTGTTGAATTTGTTTAGAAGCCTACATATAAACTAGTTTGAAAATATCTCTTGCATTAAAAAAAAAAGGGGTGAATAAATAGAAAAAAATAGATATTTTTCTTTGAATGTCGTTTGATATCTTTATTGTATAGATTTTGATATCTTCTAAAACCCAAATATATACTTTTATAAAGACGTTTTCTTTATATTACCAGTCTAGCACTTTATATTCATGAAATTGCAAGGAAAGTATTGCACACAGGCAATCATTGTACAAGGACTTCTCTTTTTCCAATTTCGGAAGTTGACAGTTACCTGCTGTTCCTTTATCTGCATAAAGATTGAATTATCTTTTTTACTCCATATCTATATGGAGTACAGGTCATGACTATAGGGTGAAAGAATATAGCTAAAATGCATTTTAGGGTCTGGTTTAGTGGTGGAAGGGGTTTATTTCCTTTCATTGTACCTGGGTTTGAGTCCTGGTGTGCACGCCTGTCATCCCCGCGGTGCCTTACATGCCTACTAGGTTTGCAGGGTATTCAGTGGGCAGTGAGGATTAGTTGTGATGCGTGAAAGCTGGCTCGAACACCCCACTTAAATAAAAAAAAATAGAGCTAAAATATGAAAAAAAATAATCTGCCTCTTATTTTTCTAGTGTGGCTAGATGATGATGCTAAATCTTTGATGAAAAATGTTAGTGTCTTGGGATATGATTTTTTTTGTCTTAGTTTACAGTGTAGTGGGTGATTGCCATAACAGGAGAAAATTGATTTTTTTATAAAAGTTTCGTGTAAGAATTTGCATGCAACATTTAAAAATATTTTAATAATATTTCTTGATTTTTTATTGGGGTTTACTATTTATCATGGATATTAAAATCATATATACATCACACCACTCTATAGATTGTGATATATCAACATGTTTTGATAAAAAGAAGTATAAGTTCTTATTTAAAAGATTGATAATCCAATAATAGATGAATATGACTTACATTTATACCTGATATATTTAAACTCGACATAATATTAGACTTGTATAACAAGAATCTAATTCGTTTTTAGATTTAATATTCTTGGACACGACTATAAACTAAGTTGAAATATACAGATGCTTGACAAACTATTAAACTTAATATTTTTAAGTTCAATTATATATACTAAGCTCAAATGAATACATATATCTAGTAAGTTGCCAAGCTTATTATCCTTGATTCTGTATTCATACCAATCCCATTTGAACATAAATCTAGAAATCCTCCAAACTCATCAATCTTGTGCTTAGCTTGGTGCCAAGACCAATTGATATGAACGCATCTTGTTGCCATGCTCTTTAAATATGGACTTTGTAATGTGATGAACATAAAGGACTAAAGATATATAAATACTTAAATCTCATTAAAAAAAATTATTTTGTAGATATTAGATTTTATACTACCAATCATTCACTTCTCAAACTTTAGAAAATGAAATATTTATATAAACATGTGATCATTCACTACTCAAATACTAAAAAACCTTATTTACGAGCATATTGCAACTTAGACCACTATCATATTAAGCTAAAAATATATACTGAAAAACAATCAATTGCTAAAAGAGATAAAACCAAAGATGAAATATGCCCCTCCTCCACACACACACACATAGCGAGAGAAGTATTGTATAGCAAACACATGGTTTTTTATTAGGATATTTTTTTAGCGTGTCGCCACATGATCAATTAACATACCAACTTAAATAGATAAAATTAAAGGGATACATTGAGTAATTAGGACCCTAAATATAATTCATGAAATAGTATGAGAATTTTTTTTGTGTGTGAAATAGCATAGCTTGAGAATATTGTGGTTAAGAACCGTGATGTTTTAATAATATAGCTTGAGAATATTTTGGTTAAGAACCGTGATATTTTAATAATGTTGCAGTTCAAAATAGCATTATTCGATTCAATGTCACAATTAAAAAATATAGCATTCTTAATAAAAATATTTTAGGAAACAACTAGACATTTAATAAAACAATTAGACTGTAGTTATAACATTTAGAGCATTTTGACTACTGTAGGATTTTGAGATATTTTTATGTTTCAAGCCTGAAAAAATTAATACAATTATATTTTTTATTAATCTAAATATTTATTTATATTGTGATTTTAAAGAGTTAAAATATTTATAATTTTTTATCAAAATCTGAATAGAGTTTTCTCTATATAATAATCATACTCAAAAATTTATTTTGTTTAAAAAACCTATATAAAAAACATAACAACCATAATTATCAAATTATAACTAAAATCAACTTAATAAAATAATTTAATAATATAATATTCAAAAAATTCTAAAATATATAAACATGACTCCTGCCTCATGTAAAATAGAGCAATACTAGTATTTACAATGAAAAAAAGGATCAATTAATAACTAGAACTATGTCTTAAAATCATATTATTTTTAACTGAATGTTCACTTTCAGGATGAAGAGTTTATTTGATATTGTGGTAATTATTATTTTTATAAAATATATTTTTATTTTAAATGTATTATAATTATATTTTTTTATATATTTTAAATTTTATTTTTATTATTGAGATATTAAAATAACATAGAATAAAAGAATAACTTTTAAAAAATATTTTAAAATACCAGAAAAAAACGAGCTTTCTCTCGTAAGGTGAACTGCTTCGACTTTTTAGAAAATACAAAAAAAAAAAAGTAACAATCGAGCATCTTTTCAACGACCCTATGTTGAGCGAGCCTATCAAACAAATTTC
>SRLM01000019.1:523860-612908 GCA_015708895.1 Populus ilicifolia
CCTACATATATCTTTGCAGAAATACATAACATTTTTAAATCTTAGTATTTTTTGATTTTTTTTGTGAGAAAAAATAACCCGTGGTGCATGACTTTGTTTTTTTTCTTTTTTTTTTAACTCATTTTATTATGGATTACACAGTGCAGTCTATGATGAAAAAGTTGATACTTTTGTTTTTTTTTGTTTTTTTATTATGCAATTATTCTTTTAATTTAGTTTTTTAATATTAAATTTTTTCTATTTAATTATTAGATTTTCATGACACAAATCCTAAGTTTAACCGATTACTCTGATTGATTTAGATTGTTTTTCTTTTTCCTCATTACTTTTACTATTTCAATTTTATTTTTAATATTGTATACAGTTCACAATGAAAAGATTAATGTCTTTAATTTTTTTCTTTTTTCTAGTTTTTCTTTTTATATCTTTTATTATGGACAGCACAGTACAATTTACAATGAAAAAATTGATTTTTTTTATTTTTAATTAAATTTTTTTATTCATATTAAATTTTTTCTATTTAATTATCAAACTTTCATGACACAAATCTCAAGTTTGATGGGTTAACCTAATTAATTCAGATTTTTTTTCTTCACGTTAGTTTTTTTATTTAGTTTTTTAATTAATCTATTTAAATATTATATTTTTATGACAAATTTTACAGACAAACCAATATCCGAGACTATTGAGTTTGGTATTGCAGCCAAACCCATTTAAAATTAAGTTTTTCAAGTTTAATGTTATTATAAATATTTTTTTAGTTTTAGCATTGTAATCAAATTTAAAATTTTTTAATAAAACTTTGTAAAAAAATTTAATATTTTTAAAATTTTAAAATTTTTTATTTATAAAAATCAATATACGACATCGCATGGGTAATTTTCCTAGTTTATAAACATAGCTAATGTTACCTTAGATTAGCATGGCTGCCTTGATCAATTCAGCAACAAAGCGGGTCCCGACAGAACCTCATACCAGATTACCGCTAAGAAGCATCGTAGCCACTAATCAAATTCCAGGCACATGAATTCTGTGCCTCAAATCACACCCAAAACGCTTTCCACTAAATTATCCACCCCCTCTCCCTTTCCAGCCTCATCGTCATCGCTCTGAAAAGAACCCAAATTCCTCTCCAATTCCCTCCTGTTACTTGGCCAAAATCCTAACAAATCAAGCGATGCAACAGGGAGATTATAGTTCTTATTATCAATACTCACACCTCCAAAACCCCAACCCGAATCCCAACCCCAACCCCAACCCCAACCCTAATCCTCCTACTGATCATCACCAAAACCCTTACGCGTCCGCACCACCTTTCTCCTCCGGTTACACCCCCTCTGATTACACCATTTACCCTCCAAATTACCCTCCTTATCCCCAAAATCCCGATCCTGTCCCACCGCCTACAGCCCCTACATTCACCCCAACACCACCACCAAACCCTAATAATTCACAACCATCCTTTAACCCACCACCTCCACCACTACCACAACAGCCACAGCAACCACCGTCTTTTCCCCCGTACGACTCTCATGGGTCCTACCAACATCCAACAACTCAGCAATCTTACTTCCCACCGTTTGATCAACATCAAACGGTTCCCAATTACGCTCCTCAACCACCGCCCCCTACCTCACTAGCACCGAATCCTTCTGTAACAACCAATTCTCCATACTCCTCGATGTACAGTGCGCCTTATAATCCAAAAGGATCATCAGTGCCGCCCGTATACGATTCTCCATATGAGAATCCGATAAAATACGATCAGAATTTCGGGTATTTTGACGGTTATAATCGGAGCAGGTCCGATATAGGGTCGGATCTATATGGAAAGCGACCTGAGAGCAGATATGGTATTGGTGGCGGTCGTGATGATGGGTATGGAGATGGCGTTTATGCATATGAAGGAGGGAAGGTGGAGCCTTATGGCGCGCGAGGGACAGCGCCAAAGTCATCAACCTGGGCCGGGTTCGATGATTATGGGAGATCGATTAGCATTCCTTCTGGAAAGGACAATTCATTGCGGCCTGGTTCCAGTTCCGGTTCAGGGAAGATTGTGAGGGCAGTACCGAAGGCGGATACTCAGGAGGATGTTAAGAGTGGGGTCCAGAAGTTTAGGGTCAAGCTTTTGGCCGAAAGTGGAGGGCAGAGTAACATGGATGTGCTTTGCCAGGTAGATGTCCGAGTCTATCACTTGATTGGTGGCAATTTTTAATCATGTTATAATGATTTGTAGCGTGATTAGAATTATTAATTTGATCGTAGAGTGGGGTTGTGTTGATATGGTTACCATCCAGGGGCTTTTTTTACATGCTTGGTAGCGGTAAGATGTATTCTGTTCAGCTGTTGCATTGTGTATCATTTGAGGTCAAACATTTAAATTTATAAATATGGCTAATTGTGAAAGAAGCTCAGTCTAGGAGTGTAGTTAGTTGTTTGGAAGGCCTCTCCTTACTGTTCCAGTGAATGATTTTGCATGGTTCTATTGGGTTATTTGAAGTGTCGTTATAGGAGTCTTTTATTACCTTTAAGGAATCAAAATGGAACTTTCCTTTAGATTCTAGCTTCACTGATTTAGTGGTCAATTGTGCTTTCAACAGAGCTAATCAAGTCTTGTGTATGTTTAGCGCTCATTTCAAGTTTAGAGTTATTATGTGTACCACAGTGCCAAGCAGTTCTTGGAAGTCATTGTTATGAGAATTTGTCTTCTTTGTGGTCATTTGACAATCTGGGGGTTTATTTATTTTCTGCCAGCTTGTGACCGTATTTAAATTTATTCAGATTGGTTTGGATGGAATTCGTATGCTCGATCCTAATACCAGTCGGACTTTGAGAATATATCCTCTTGAGAACATCACAAGATGCGATGTGAGTCAGCTTATTTTCTCCAATTCCCCACTTTCATCTCGAGTATCATTATCATTTTTAATGTACTGCTTAACATTGAATTTTCACTTTCCTCTTATGTAGAAAACAGATTCATCTACCTTTGCATTTTGGTCCAAGAGTTCTGTGGATATTGACCCAAGACGTATTAGACTGCAATCAAATAGTTACACCACCAACACCATTCTTGACACCGTGACTGCTGCAACTGTACAGGTTTTGTGGCCATAAGAAACCTTTTTCATGTATACTAATTATATTTAGTTACATTTGCTTTTATAGAAGGTTAACTGTTGACTCGTGTCTCGACTCACTCTGCATTACATTGTTTCTATTGTCCTTTTCATTACATTAATATCTGAATTTCATCTGTAGATCTGTTCCAAATATTGAAGCAAAAAAGGAGGTATGGATGATTAATTCATAATATTTAGAGGAAGGAGACCTAGAATAAAATATCCAGAAGCTTAGCTTCTTTATGTATGATATGAATTGAGGTCAAGCTTTGATCAAATTAAGAATGTTAAGTTTGGTAGATAAACCTGTAACTATTACAAGTACTTGTTAGCGTATGAAATCTTAAACTTCTCCTAGATTTGGACATCATTGTTGAATGAATATTTTAACACTCAAGCTTTGATCAAATTAAGAATGTTAAATTTGTTTGATAAACTTGTAGCTATTACAAGTACTAGAGTTAGTATGTGAAATCTTCAACTCCTGCTAGAATTGGACATCATTCTTGAATGATAATTTTGACACTGGCTATAGACATGAAAGTTGTGCAGTAAAAAGATAGTACTTTCATTTTCCCATTTTTGCTGCTTCATGTTAAAGCTACTGATATGCTGCTGTAATGTCTCACACTGGAGGTGCACTGCTTACATGATAGACATGTATTTATTGAGCTAAGGACCTGCAGTGGATATCTATTGTGGGAAATTCCCAACTTTGTATTCTTCCTGTAGGTTCCCAGCTATTAAGAATGTGCACTGCCCTGCCCTTGGGGCCTAGGGCATCAACTGACTTGTGACGATGTGATTGATCATTGTCAATGGGTGTTAGAATGTGGTTTCTCCAGTGTTTATATATGACACCCAGGTTATGCTGCCTTCTTTTGGAGATCACCTGTAGAATGCTATCCTGGTCACAAGGTGGATCCAGGCTGAGAAGGGGATGATTATTTAGGGAAACATTTGTCAGTCCTGCAATCTGTTCTGTGATACATTTTGTGTTCTTTTGAGAGATACTCATAGCCAGTCCTGGTGGCTCTTGGTTCAATGGCTGATCTGAAGAAATTAGTAGCACTCTGGGGTTTGGATCAGGGCTTTATTACGAGATAGAAGAGAAAGAAGGGGGAGTGGCAATTGTTATTTTTGCAAGGGGATAGCATTTAATGTTGTTTGAGTGGCTTACCAACTCTTTTCATTTGTCAATGGCAAAATGAATGCAGCTGCACTGTGTTTTTTGCTGCTTTAGATTGTTGACATGTGTTATTGAAGCATAATTTCATTCTTTCCAAAATGCAGTTCAAGGAAATGGGTGGAAGAATTAGGCCTTCTGATACCTCAAAGACAACTGAGCAGCCTACAGAGAAGAAGAAAGGGCTTGGTGATTGGATGAACTTGATAAAGCCAGGCAGTGAGGAGAAAGATCATTGGGTAAAACTACGGCTTTAATAGAGATTTTATTTTGTTGACTGCTTAAAATGGAATCAGACAAGTGTTTTATTCATTATTGATTATGTAACCATAATTTTTAATTTGACAAGCATGGGCACTCCCTTTATTTTATTTTTTTAGGAACTTGTGCTTTTACTGTTTCTTTGAATTGTGATTTCGGAGTTCCTATAATATCATTTGTTCTTAGGTCCCTGATGAAGCTGTTTCAAAGTGTACATCATGTGGAACTGATTTTGGGGCTTTTGTTCGCCGGGTAAATTCTTTTACCGTGGTTGATTATCATTATTTGCTAATTATGCACGCCTTAAGATTTCATGTAAATCCATTGCTTCTCCCTTTTCCAAATCCCAGCATCACTGCAGAAACTGCGGAGACATTTTCTGTGACAAGTGCACCCATGGAAGAATTGCTCTTACTGCTGATGAGAATGCTCAGCCAGTTAGAGTTTGTGACCGATGCATGGTATGTACTGAAGATACATCCATTATTTCATTGTTGTTGTTTCAGAAACCCATACATCCATCTCTTAACTTTTGGTAGTGATATAGATTTTTTTCTTCTTCTTTCTTTAATCTCTTTGCGCTTGTCTCATTTATTAACGGGATCACTTGCAAGCTAGTGAGGTGTTGGGATTTGTTGAACTGAATTGCTCCCATGGATGTGATAGCAGTTTATTATAGTTCATTTTCTTTTCAACTAGTTTTTTTCACTTTCTGCTTGTTGTAAAGGAACATTGAGGTGTATTACAGGACAGTAAGAGCCTGAGATTCCTGTTTTTGCTTTCCATAGAAAATATGCCTTAGCATTTGTCAACCTATCATGTATTTTTTTTTTGCAAGCTAATATGCTTTTATATAAAATTCTTAAATGATGGTCATGAGGTTCCTTAGGTTCCAAAGGATGTTAGACATAGTGATTATCATTTGTTAATAAAACTTGTTGGGTTGTGCTATCAGCTTCTAGAAAGCGTAGCAGGTACTTTGTGGTTTGGGAGATATGCATATGATGCTCCTTAATTATGTTAGTCAGGAACTGCACAAGCATATGCTAAGTGCACGTCATAGTTGTCATTCTGTGCATGAACATTATTATGTCCATTTATCATGGTGGTCTATCTTTATGAAGGAACAACTCATAAGGTTTTCTGTCCTTCAGGCAGAAGTGACTCAGAGGCTGAGTAATGCTAAGGAAGCAGCTAGCAAACCTGCATTTCATAGTCATGAGGATCTTGCCAGGAAGCTCCAGGTAAAGAATATCTAACTTAAGATTTCTTGATATATTCATTCATAGCTTCTGATTCCTTGTGTGCTTGTTCAGTTGGTATTTCAACACGTGCCTTTTTGTTTGTGATTGTGGTTTTTTTATTGACATTGATCATTTGACAGGAGGAGATGGAGAAAAATCGAAAGTCATCATCAGGTGATCTTCTTACTTTGTATTTATGTTTGTGATTGTGTATGAGTTTGCTTACGGAAGAAAAAGCTCCCACCATGAGGAAAGGTTCAAATATGCAATGGTTTTTGAATGTCTGCTATCCATTCGAGTTATTTGATTCATTTGGTGGTTCTGGGCTAAGTTTTAGCATGTCATTTTTAAATTTAATCATGAATCTTAATGTAAGGTTGTCATTTTAATTGTTTGACCAGGATCCAACTCTGATGAATCTGGGAGGCGGATGAGGGAAGTTGCCTGTCCAACTTGCACTGTCCATTTGCAGGTTTGAAATCCTTCTCTACCTTGTTTTGGGGCTTGGATTTCTATGAACTACATTAATTGGATCGTTAAAATATCTTGGTTGTGCTATTTTTGCAGGTCCAGGTTCCCAGCTCAGGTTCAGAAACCATCGAGTGTGGAGTATGTCAACACCCGTTTCTTGTCAGTGCTCACTGATTCGAGCATGGTTTTCCGATTATTGGAGGTGCCAATTCCTCGAGGATGGAATGCTAGCCTATCTGGGGTGAATTGCTTGTTTACCCTAGTTTAGGTCTCTGCTGTAAAATGGAATTTGGTAAACTTTGTACATGGCTATATTATTTCATTTTTCTTGACCTTTCGTGTCGTGGAAATATTTTGCCTCTTGAGTTTTCTACGGGTTTGTAATTTACGGAGGGGGTTTGTAATTTGACTGCCCATGATTACAATAAAATAGTGGACTATTTGTGATTTGAAGTTACCGAATAAGCATTTCGATTCTTGAATTGTGAACCTCGCACCCCGAAAGCCCGGCTATTTTACACACTGGTTGTGTAACGGTGATGATTGTGTCCAACTTGATACCTGGACCAATATAGAGGTTTCCAACGTTCGATGATTGAGAAGCACAGCTGTACCTCGTGATTATTGATGGAGCCCATTTGCTTACAAGTTCTTTGATGCTGGATAGCTTTTAGCCCCAAACTCATTAGAAAGTAACTGGTCAGTGTAGACGTCCTCTTTTCGTTTCCCTTCTGTCGAGATGGTCAATTACACTATTCTTCTGAATGATTCAGCATGTCATTTGGCGTTTCTAGCGCTTGATTTTATTGAATTTTTGTGTGTTTTGCTGATCTGATATATATATAGCTGACCGTCGTTGCAAGTTTTGAGTGTTGATTTGACACCCAATTCGTTAATCTGGTGAATTAATCGAGGGCTGTTACTTGCTATCTAGCCAACTCCTACCTTAATGCCTCTTCCTTTCCTAATATTTTGATTTGATGCATACCCCCCACCCAAAAGCAACCTGGTCCATTTGGATGTCGTTTTTCCGCAAGTGTCAGCCTAACTGTGACAGCTCATATACTGGACAATGACAGACTAACCAGATAAATTTTTATGGAGTTGTGTGGCGTATTTTTGGATATGTAAAAATTAATTATTTTCATGTTAAAAGTTGTTTTAGTAGAAAAGAGGATAGGATAAGCTTGTTAAATTTTTTATATAAGAATTAATTTAGTTAATTTAGATAAATATAAATATAAAAATAATTATTATTATCATTTTAAAATTCAACTTGAATTTTAATTTAAAATCAGACTCGAGTTACAAGTTGAATTGAATATTAATTTAGATTAATATAAAAATAAAAATAGTTATTATTAGTTTTAAAATCCAACTTGGAGATTAGCTAAGAGCTAGGCTTCAGTTATGGGTTGAGCTAGTCATTAATTAAAATTAATATAAAAATAAAAATAAAAATAATAATTATTATAATTTTAAAATTCAACTCAGAGATTGACTTGACATAAAGCCTGAGTTATGAGTTAGGTTAACCCATTGATTCAGATCAACATAATAATTTAAATGATTATTATTAAAATTTTAAAATTTAATTTGTAGATCAAACCAGGATTATACAATAATTTATTTTTGTTAATGGTCAACTGACTTGTGATCCAAACTGAATTTCTAGTCAAGTTTTAAAATTATAATAATAATTTTTTTTTTTATGTTAATCAACTATCATGCAAAAAATTATACATGATAAAAATTGATTTTTATAGTGTCTAAAAGTACACCGAACAACTCCAAAAAAACTTTATCTTATTTTATCTATCATTATTTAGCATACCGAACATTATTTGATTATTGGAACTGGATTGTTATTGCCAACTATAAATTTATTGGCTGTGACCAATTCCATCTGAGAATTTTCTTTATATAGCTAAACCCAAATTCGATAAACCCAGAAAACCCTTCAAAACCACATCCTTTGAGCTTAGGAAAGAGAAGGACCCAACTCTTTTTGATTTAGCTTAGGAGAAGAACCAGTACATGAGTACCCCAGTATAATTACATTTTGAATTTTATTTTCCTTGCATTTTTAAGTATATAAAAGTTATTTAAGAGCTCACTTTATTTATATTGAAATTAATATTATATAAAAAATAGCATCGAAAAGTTTTTTAAGAGGTTATTATATTTTTATTTATATTAATACTGTGTAAATGATGTATATAAAAGTATTCTAAACACTTGTTATATTCTCATTGATATTAATGTTGTTAAATGAATAATAACCCATTATACTTCTATCAATATTAATATATATGAAAAATATATTTGCTCATTAAAACTATGGAAAACTAGAATCTTACAAATAAAATACTAATGATGATTATCGGAAAGAAGAAGAAGAAATATATTCGATACATTTAGAAATAAATACTATTTTTATTGGAGTGCAAGATGTAGATTTTATAATGAACAAAATACTAGAACTAAAATAAAATATTTTTCAAAACTTGGGGGTTCCGTTGGCACTTCACACTATAACATAGTTTCGACTCCTGTGAAGGATGATCCAAGAACATTACCAAACGAAAGTAGAAAATAAGGTTTTCTATAAAAAAAGAAGAAAAACAACACACAAAATAAAAATAAATTAAGGAAATCAATTTAACAGCACACATAAAAAATCTAAATTAAGGAAATCATTCAGAACTGTGCTAGAACTAATGAGTGATCAATTGAGGCGTATAATGCGATGACACAATGCACATAAAATACATGAAGGGAGGTTAGTGTAATGCAGGCTCAAAAAAAGCATGGCAAAAAACGTGGTTGCTTACCAAACTAGCTGCAGGCTGGAGCATTTCCATCTGAACCTGCAATTGCAGTCACCCACAATTAAACAATCTTTTGTGATGAATTATAACTGTATGGCCCTCAGATTTTTCTTTTTTTTAAAGAAAGTGGATCTCTCGAGTCACGAAGATTGAAGAGAGGGTAGCCCAAAAGCTCGAAAGAAGTAAGATCCACCTCTACACTTTTCCAAGACGAGAGCAGCCTCTTTCCGTGTAACCTTTATTTCTTCTGTGGTTGATACTGCATTGCAAGGTGATTTTTAAAAATTATTGTTATTTAAGAATACATTAAAATGATTTTGTTATATATATATATTATTTATATACACATATCCACTTAATTAGATGTATAGAAAAGTTAAATTACTAGCTTGAGGGTAGGTTTTCTTGACTTTAAAATGTGGTGTGGCTTGATTTCTACTTGACAAGTATGGTACTAATCTGGCACTTAGTTGAACTTGATTTGCTACTCGTTTAAGTAATTAGTTGACAAGACATATCACAGATCAGATTCATCAAGTTCACAAGAAAGTCTCGAACAAACAAATAAATTATTGTTTCTGATGAGAACACGTCCCGAAGATAGTTAAGAAATTTCTGTCGCACCGTACCTACCGGAAGCCTTCTCTCCCTCCAAATGCCGGGGTAACTTAATTTGCTGCATGATAACGCGGGAGGTTGCAGGAAGGGCAGATGGGTATCTGTAATTTATATTTTAAAAATATTTATATTTTTTTAATATTTTTAAATTATTTTAATATATAAATATTAAATATATTTTTTTAAAATAAAAAATATTATTTTAATATATTTTTAAATAAAAAATATTTTAAAATATAACCATTACCATACTTATAAATATATTTTTAGTGATTTTTTTTACCCTACCACTTTTTATTTCAAATCTTAGGACAAATAATTAGATAAATTTATTTAAAATGTACTTTTAAGATCATCTAAAAAAATAATTTTAATTAATATATAAATTAGTTTATTTAGCAGTTGCTATGTTATGTAAATTTTAATTAAACTATTATGTTAATTAAAAAGTCATGTTATGTAAATCTTAACTAAGCTGTGTAGGATAAAATTTTTTCTAAACATAAAAAATATTTAGGTTAGAAAAAATTATTTGATATTATTATTAATTCTATTTTAATAAGTCAATTGTAAAATTTAATTATTGACCCATCTTATTGTCAAGTCTACTTTTAAAATTAAACGGCGTGGAATTTATTTTGATGTGATTTGGTTAGGTAATTTTAAAAGTAATTTAAATGATCATCAAAAATAATAAAAATGGTTTGTCATTATTTTTTTAAGATAATATTTTTTTAATATTAAAATTATAATATATTGAATTTTGATCCATCAAACCTATAATTCAAGTCATGAACTCCAATAAATTTAATAATTTTATTTTTAACTTAATTATATAATAAAAAAATACATGATTGTAAAGTCAAGTATAAATTAAATATCATGATATTTTTTTGAAACTTCAATAATTTTATAGAAAGAAAATTAAAATAAATTATCAATATTATTTTAAAATCACCTTAATATTGAATGATGTAATTAAAAAACAATTAATAAAGAATTAAATTTAAATTTAAAAGTATAAAATTATTAAAAAAGCAAAAGGAAAAATAAGGGGACCTTCTTCACTAAGCAAAAGAAAAGGAAAAAAAGAAAATATTTTATTCAGAGTTTATCTGAATAGTTATGGAGGAGATTCATATCCTAATTTTCTTAGCATGTAGTATAATATAATTGCCTCAACAGAATTGAGAAAAAAAAAAAACCTATTGCAAGAAATCAGACGGGTGAATATTATTTATTTTAAATAGTGCTTACATCGCATGTATCATGTATGGATACTTCCAAAATTATCTTCTTTTTTTTTTTAGATTAACGTGGGTGTCTGGGCCAGCTTTCGCGCACCACGACTAATCCCACGGGCCCTGAAGTTAACGACCATGTAAGCCTCCAGTGGCCATCATATGAGCAACTAAGGATTCGAACCTGAGACCACAGAGGGAGCAAACCCCTTGATCCCAAGTCCTTACCACTTAGCCACCAACTAGATGGTTCTTCCAAAATTATCTTAAAGATGCTGGTTGAACTTCTACCTCGCTTTCCATATAAATGCACAAGCAAGGAGCCATTCGAGACGCCATCAACATTTTTCTCCTCCGTCAACCTAATCACACAAGGAGGGATCGAGAAAGCCAGGGAAGATTATCAAAAGCCATGAAGTTTCTTTTATTGAGACTAACGTCTTGTTGCTTTTATCCTACCTTGTTTCTCTTTCTCACTGTTGTATGCAGCGTTAAATCTTCGGTAAAGCTACCACCTAATGTTACTGTTCCAGCACTTCTGCTATTTGGGGATTCCATAGTTGATGCAGGCAACAACAACAATATTCAAACACTTGTCAAATGCAACTTCCCTCCTTACGGCAAGGATTTTGAAGGAGGAGTTCCTACAGGAAGGTTTTGTAATGGAAAAGTTCCTTCGGACTTCTTAGGTATGATAACGAAACCTCTCTCTCTCTCTCCATAACATTTCAAAGCTAATATTTAGTTTTAGGGCTTACATGTCCTGAAACTCCTCCTGGATTTCCAAGCTTGATATATTTGGAGGAGTCAGTAACGTCATGTCCAGTTTCGGTATCTTAAATTAATTAGCAATTATATATATAATTTGAATTCAAATGTTGCCTTAAAGAGGGTAAAATTTGGTGATGAACAGAAGCGAGAGCAGGATGATTTAAGACACGTGCAGGACGGGGAAAGCTCAAATGTGATATAAATTTTTGGATAAATTGGACAGTTTACACCCAAAATATAATTAAATATAAAAAATAAAATAGTATAGTTTCAAAACTTAATAAATTAAAAATATAACATCTCAATAATACCACAGCTCAGAAAAATATCTGATACATATCACGTTTCATAACCATAAAATCTTTAAATTATCACTAATTTTTTTAACATGTACTAATCCAGTATTTAATTATATTTTGAGAGCTAATTTGACAAAAAACAAACCCTATATTTTTCAGTTCTCAAAGGTTTATTGAGACAAAAATCTAGTTCCCTGGAAATTGGGATGGCGAGCCATTAAATTGGAGGTTGGAACAGCATTTCATAATTATTGTTTTTTCCTCGAACAGGTCTTTCTCTATAGGGGAAACATACTGTACAAAACACTTTTAAATTGTTTAGTTTCAGACTTCAGTACGTTGATTTTTTTATTTTTTATTTTTGAATGATATAGTGGCCGACCTTTACCAACTGACTTGAATTCGTGCCCTTTTCTTCTTCTTTTAATAAGAAAATGTTGTTCTTTTAAAATAATTTTTTTATATAGTTAGAAAAAGATCCTATTATTTGGGATTATTATATATTTTTTTAAAAAAAGATAGAGGCTCATAGTTTGGAGTTAGTTTATCAAGATCTACTACAACATCATTATAAAATAAAAAACCTGACGGAAACTGGATGCTAGTTCTTGATTGGCAATTAGAAAATAATTTGCTTATTATAAAAAAAAAAGCCCAGCATACCAACTTTTGATAAAACTTTCGATCCCGATGGCAGAAAGTTTCCTCATCTCTGCTTTGAAATGATCATGATTATACTTTACCTCCCTTCTTTTAAAACAACAATTTGTTTCCTGAAATGGGTTCATTTGGAAGGTGGAGTAGTAAAATTCTGACTCTTTAAACACAGCACAAGCCATAAAAGAAGGTCAAGACGCTTAATAGAGTCTCAAAAATGTCAGAGCTTATTAAATTATAATGCTGCTCTTGAAGCTAATGGACCAGGAATCCCTCTTTCTTGTGCTTTTTTCTTCAGCCAAAGAATTGGGGATTAAGGACACACTGCCAGCATATTTGGACTCAACAGTTCTACCCCAAGATCTGGTAACAGGAGTAAGCTTTGCTTCTGGTGGCTCAGGATTTGATCCCTTGACACCCAAATTAGTGGTACAACATTCTCCTATTGTCTTTCTTTACTCTTTTCAACCACTGATTTCTTATACTAACCTTGATCAAATTTGATTACAGTCAGTTATATCGTTGTCGGATCAATTAAAATATTTGAAAGAATACATAGGGAAGCTGGAGGCGATGATCGGAGAGGAAAAAACAAAGTACATCTTAAAGAATAGTCTATTTTTGGTAGTAGCAGGCAGTGATGACATTGCCAATACCTATTTTACAATACGTGCTAGGAAATTGAAATACGATGTTCCGGCTTACACTGATCTAATGGCGAACTCAGCTTCTAGTTTCGCGCAGGTAAATGCATTAACTTGAAAATTTTTCGTATCGGTTATATAAATATTTCTTGCTCAGTATTCATATTAATTTACTGTATCTGCATTTTTTTTTCCAAGGAATTATATGAACTCGGAGCAAGAAGGATAGGATTTTTCAGTGCACCACCAGTTGGATGTGTTCCAGCTCAGAGAACTTTAGCTGGGGGAGCTGAAAGAAAGTGCGCAGAAAACTTAAACGAAGCAGCAAAGTTATTCAACTCAAAGCTGTCTAAGAAGATGGATTCTCTTGGAAGCAGCCTGCCTAATGGCAGGTTTGTCTATATTGATGTCTACAATCTACTGCTAGATCTCATTCAAAACCCCGAAAAACAAGGTACTAAAATTACCCATTTCCTTGATTTTTTGATATGTTGGATAAGTATTCAATGCTTTTTAGAATCTAGAACGTATCAGATCAATTATTGTACATATGGGATCCGTTTGAACGTGTGAAGGATTTTGAAGAATCCGTGGTTCGCAACCTGTGCTGATTTCCTTGTTTCCAGGTTTCCAAGTTGCTGATAAAGGATGTTGTGGTACTGGGGATATCGAGGTATCTATATTATGTAATCAATATACTCATGTGATGTGTGCAAACGTTTCCGATCATATATTTTGGGACAGCTACCATCCAACTGAAAGTGCTTATAAGGCACTCGTTTCTCCTCTTCTTGGAGAACATTTGAACAAATTCTTTTGAGGTATCTCAAGCTGCTATATGTCGTCGTGTTTCCATACACTGGAGAAAAAAAGCTTTGTTTCTTAGGAATAATGGTTGAATTGGGACGAGGGAAGTCCCATGTTCAGGCTCCTGAAGAATTCCAATCTCTGCGAGCCACTAGCCACCGGCCTTGAGAGTTGAGTGTTGTGGACTAGTTGAGCGCAAGACCTGATTCCCTGCCCTCGATTATCAAAACAAAGTATATATGTAGTTGTTCATTCTCGAAAAATAAATGTGTTTTTGTGTTTGAAATATGCGTGTAGCCCTGTACTTTTCTTTATGCATCCATCTAATAATTAAATAAAAAAGATAAATTTATGTTTTTGGAATGTAAAAGAGAGAATGGAGTAATAAGACAAATATTATTGTTCTGGCTGAAGGATGGATTTGCCTCGGTGGAAGCCGGTCTGGAGCCACTGCCAGCTGGATTTTAATCTTTTTATACAGGGGAATGGGGATGCTGAAGATACCTATCTTCTACAGTTTTTTTATGAGCTCATAAATCTTTTAGAATTTTACTACTCTCATAAAGTCAGCATGGCCAGGAAAAGAAATAGTGGACCCACGAAAGACATGACCTAGTTCGATGCCGTGTTTCTTTTCATCAAGATGTTGTTTTGAGCCTTCATATATATATATATATATATTCCAAACTTTGATTGATCCGCTAACCTATGTGTAATCTCACTCTACTTAGTATTAAATAAAACTAAAATTTTGTTGGTGAAATTATATATTACATCTCTCACGTGTCAACTGATTTTTCTTAAAAAGAATCTTATGCAATCTTGGTTTATTTTAAGTATTTAGAAGTATGGTGGTTTTTATTTTTGAATACATTTTAAAAATAAATTTTACTCAAAAAGATATTAAATTAATATTTTTTTGATGATTTTAACATGCTAATATTAAAATTAAAAATAAATTATTTTAATATATTTTTAAATAAAAAATAATTTTAAAAAATAATATATACCTTAATAACAAATACACAAAAAAGATAGGAGTGAGAATTGCAAATTGACCACATTTTTATAAACCTAATGTGTGTGTGTATATCATTGTTTAATAATTATTGAATGACAGTTGAAACTAAAAATAATCTTTTTGGCTATCAATTCATAAGTTCATAATTGATTTGTTGTTTAGCGAACACACAATAATTTTCTTCTCTGCAAAGTTTTCATGATAATCTCATCTCCTCCAATTACCTTGTGTTTTATCAATGTATTTTTTTTGTTTGTTAAAACAAAAAAATGTTAGAAATTTTATTTGAAATTGGTTTTTAATTCCATCCCTTATTTATTTTATTTTATTTTGTTAAATTTAATTTTTTTTAATTTATTTATTTTTCTTTTGATTATTTTTTTGTTGAATTTATTTTTCCAATTATATCCCTAATTATTTTGATTGATTGAAAATTTTACATTATATATATATTTTTTAAATTTATCTTTTATGGTGTAATTCGACCTCATAATTTGTGTTGCAAGCTTTGAAGATTAGATCAAGTATGATTTTTTAGGTCTTTTATATTATTTATTTTTAAATTTAATCTTTTGATATTGAATTAGTTGAAAATTAATTTTTGTTATTTTTTTTAACTTTTCTTTCTGTAATGTTTTATCAATCTCATATCACGGTTTATGGATTTTGCAAATTCATCAGAGTTGACTCGAGTTTTTTTTATTTTGTTTAAAAATATTATTTTTTCAACTTTGTCCCTTAATATTAAGATTGTTTGAAAATTGAACTTTATAATTTTATTCAATTTGCTTTTCATGAGATTATTCTAGTCTTATAAATAGGTTATAGATTTAATGTGCTGGCTCAAATAGACCCAGGTCAATTTCTTTTGTGTTTTTTAATTTTTTTCCTTTTATTTTCTCCATTTGATATTTTATTAGCTAGAAATTGAGACTTATTTTTTTTATTTTTCTTTCTATGCAATTGTCGCTACATGACGTCGGGTGACAACTCCACTATTTTTTATTTATTTAACAAAAAAAATAAGTTTTTTTCATGATTGGGAGAAATAAAATTTTTTATTGTAGTCGTCATTTAGTAATTTGAGGGAACTAGAAATCCAAAATTAGACACTGGTCTCAGAGATTCAGGTACTGTGTTAGTTATAATTAAAGGAAGGTAGACACCACCCTTAAAATATCCTTTCAGAGAAAGGTTACCCTTACTTGTGTGTGTTTTTATTTGATTCAAATGCTATTATATTTCGAGCTTATTTGCAATTTTTTTTAAGATAGTTAACGTTGGTCCCTAAAGTAGGAGATATCTTAAAAATGACATCAATCCCTAAAATTAGAAAATTTTATCTAAAATGCCGATGTTTGTCACCGTAAAGGAGAGTTACGTCTGATTTACCAAAATAAAAATAAAAATAGACAATCCATATTTGGTATTTAAACTTTTGACATCGGTTCTTTTCTGTAAATAAAAGAGACGTGTCGACAAATAATATTTATTTTATAAAACAAAAATTATTTTGATATTGTTGAGAAATGAGTATATCCATACTTGAGAATCGAGTTTTGAACCTATGAATAGTGATATGATAAAATGAGTGTTGGACCTGTGTCGTTATTTCTTTTATACTTATGTTTGGTTTTTTTGTTTTGTTACATGCAAAAAAATATTTACAAATATTTATATATAAAAATATCAAAAATACCATAACAATCATAAAAAATTACCTGAGTGCCACTGTATAGGTAAAAGATTAAAATACGCTTGGATTTCTCAGAAATTTATGAAAATGCCAGTGGCGACATGTGTGCCTCACGCTTGGTTACTATTAGAGGCGGTGAAATTTTCAGACGAGTTTTCAGCCAACAGATGGTCAATTCTGGTAGATTTGATGGAGAGAATTCTGATAACGATGGGTTCGATTTCTGTTGATGACTGATGAGGGAGAATCGTTAGCTTGAAGTTTCGGATGGCCGATGAAAATCACGACCTTTTTCCAGCTAGATGCGGCGGCGAAAACTCATAAAACTGTCAGGGTTTTACTTTAGAGGTGACGATTCACCTTTCTGTGGTGGTTTGATGGCTTAAAATGATCGAAAATAGGAGACCAGATGAAAGAGAGAATCGCTAGCGAGAAGAGAGAGAGACTCTGAGATGTTGTTACGGTGTGAACGTGGGCATGGTGCACCAGTGCCTTTGAAGACTGTGAACCGTTGGTTTGCGGATGAAGTAATCCTACTGCTATGATTGGTTTGATCTGTAAGAGATTTTGACGGTCTGGATGAGCTGAGCTTTGTTCTGGTGTGGCGCAGTGTACCGAGTGTTTGGTATACCTGATGACATGACACAATAGGATCAAAGAACATATTATTTTAAGGACTGAGATGAATTTGAGTTTTAATCCAGTATGGTAAATCCTATTGTATCCTATTAAATCAAAAAACCAGATTTAAACACTATTAGATCGAATTGTTAGGATGTTTTTAGTATTTTTCAAATTGTTTTTTTTTTTAAATCAATAACTTACTTGTATGAAGAAAAAGTAGAAAAAATGAATAGTATCTAATAGTAACATAAATAGTAAATAACATTCTTTATCGGATTTTCTCTTCTATTTTCTTCTTTCTCTTTTTTCTCCTTTGATATATTTTCACTAGCTATTTATAACCAATGAAGAAGGGATAGAAAATCACGTGGTGTGCAAAATTTCAATGTTACAGTTGTACTATTTGTCTTTGGCAAAAATCCTTCCTTTATTATGATAAAATTGTATTATTGTTTTTGTTTTATTATATATAATAATAATAAATATTTATAGGAGTAAAATTTAAAACTCAAATTAGTATTAGAAAAAACTTTTTAACCGCTAAAAATCAATTTTAATTACCGAAAATTATATTAGAACATTAAAAAAAATCTTTATATGGGTATCAACTTGATGGACCGGGTTTTCGACCAAAAATAACAGTCTTGACCAAAAATAGCTTGAAACTCTTATCCCGGTCAACATGGTGGGACCCATATTGATCCGGTGGACTCAATTTTGATCGAAAATGACGGTTTTGACCTGAAACAGCCCAAAACTCATTTTTTATCCCGGTCGACATGGTTTAACCCGTATTGACTTGGTGGACTTGGTTTTGACCCGAAATAATCCAGAACTCATTTTTTATCCCAATCGACATGATTTAACCTGTATTGACTCGGTGAACTTGGTTTTGATCGAAAGATGCGGTTGACCCAAGAAAAATATATTTTAGATTTTTTTTCTTAATTATTTTATTTTTTTAAAATAATAAAACAAAATAACATTCGAGAAAATTTTAGTGAACCTAAAATTGGGTTACAACAGCAATTATAATGTTCTTATTTAGTTTTTATTTTGTTAAGAAACAAGATGATGGAACCTTTTAAGAATATTATAAAAATATATTTTTATAATATAGATTGACATGTATTTATCTTTTGAATTGAATCATTGTTAAATTTTTGTTTTGTTTTATTTATTTTTGATATTTTCTGTTCTAATTACATTGTTAAATTAGTCAAAATTATTAAACTTAATCAAGTAAATAACAATAACCTCTTTCTTTTTATTATATCCTTTTTATTAAAGCATTTATATCACCCTGTTATCTTTTTCTACAACAATAAAAAAAAAAAAAGTTAGACCCGCGGCAATGCAACGGCGTAACCCGAGCATTCTTTAAACTTGAAATTTAAATACTAATCTCAATAATTCATTTGTTTTCATGCATTTCGATTAATCCCCGATGATTTATTATGTTCCTTGTACACGATCCTATCCTTATCTCATCAACCAGTTGGCTGATGACCCCTTCTATTAATGTAAACTTTAAACCCAAACACGGATGTCCATGATTGACGGTCAAATTAGCAGCCAATTCTTTGCAATCTGAACATTAATTTACACTTGTTATTAATGGACTCCGCCGATTCTTGTTGATTTTCTCTTTTGACAAAATGAAGTTTGCTTTGCTTCTATCGCGTGTTTTTCTTTCATTGTGCTGCTTGGAAGCTGCCAATGGTACAGTTCCGTCTGTTTTTCTTCTGGAGATTCAATCCTTGACACAGGAAATAGTAATCAAAATCCCTATTTTGTTAAAGAGCAATGCCCCTCCGTATGTAAGGGATTTCCCTGGAGGGAAAGCAACTGGAACATTTGTAGTGGTGAAAAAATATTGTCCGACTTGATTGGTAAGTCAGCTTTAGCAGGCTGAGCTTGCATGATTACTTCCTTTAGTTTTAATGCTCTTAACTGTTTGCAAGATGCCAACTTTTCTAGTTATCATTATTTTTTAGAAAATATTTCAATTTTTTAATATTAAGAATAGATTACGAATGGTATATTTCCAATATGGTGCTTCAAGAAATTGATTTTTTCTCCTTAAGAAATAGCGTGAACGTTCGTAATTTCTCATCTCTCAATATGGCACCCTTCTCATGAATTCCTCTTAACCTTAGTTTCCATTATTTGTTGGATGGATATAATTCAGTCTTATCAATGGAATACCAATTGAATCTCTTCAAAAATTACATATCAAAGCTTCAACATGTCGTTGGAGAAGAGAGAGCAAATCCCATCATATCAAGAAGCCTATTTCTAGTTGCATTCTAGGGCTTGGCTTAGCGGTGGAAGGGGCTTGTCTCTTTCCACTGCACCTGAGTTCGAGCCCTGACGTGCATGCCTGTCACTCCCACGGTGCCTTACATGCCTACTGGGTTTGCAGGGTATTCAGTGGGCCGTGGGGATTAGTCGTGGTGCGCGCAAACTGGCCCGGACACCCCACGTAAATCCAAAAAAAAAAAAAGAAGAAGCCTATTTCTAGTTCCACAAGGAAACAATGATACTGTCATTACTTACTGTTCACTTCATTAGGAAACAATGATATCAAGAAAGAAAAAATATAGTTACAATTGATGAATAAGAATAGGAGAAATCTTTTGATTTTTGTAATTTGTAATTATAGTCACATTCTAATTTAATTGCTATTGATTAAGAAGTGCTGACAACTTATTGCTTTCTGTTGGTGCAATGTTGAAGAATTTGCATAATCTGGGATCTTGAAAAATAGTGTTTCTGAGTACGTTTCCGTTGGGATGTCTGCCACCAACTAGAGTTGCCGTAGGAGGGTTAACTAGAGAATACTCTGATGATATCAGTAATATAGGTTTGGTTTTTAAAGCTAATCAGTTTGAGTTTTTTAAATTTAAAGATTAATAGAAGTTTATATAAAATGAGTTTTAAGTTATATTTAAACTGGCTCGGATACCCAGAATATAAATATACAATACCAAGCTATCATCTGAACTAACTGGTCGTCTTAACTGTAGCCTTGCCGACTCCGACTCCAAGGATTTTCTATCTTGATCAATGTCTACAATAGTACCCTGCTTGCTGTCGTCCAACATCCTGAAGCATGCATCAGGTAAAATATTGTATACAACAATTTCCCGTTTCTTTACCTCAGCCATGGCGTGATTGTTATAATTATATTATTAAAAACATCAAATTAACTACTGATAATATCAGGATTTCTACAAGCTGCCAGAGGGTGTTGTGGCACGGGAGCCTTTGAGCTGGGGATAGCTCAATGTACCAATGCACTCCTACACGCCTCCCAACATGTGTTTTGGGACGCTGCCTATCCAGCTGAAAGAGCAGAAAGAATGATTGCTTCTCAGCTCCTCCAAGATTATGCAGGCAGCTTCTCTGGATAATATCAACTGATTTTCCAGGATTAACGGTTACCTTTCATTTGCTCTCCTTGCTTTAATTAGAGAAGATTTCCCAAGATTCCATGCTCTAGAAATTACTCTTCTTTTTTTTTTATAACTTTTAGAAAATAATTAGTAGGTATCCATTTAATAATAATAAAAAAAATTCTTAACCTGATAATAATATCTTTATCTAAGATTTTTTTATCTTGATTTTTTTATTTTTTATTTTTTTAAAGTGATCTCCAAATAATAATTTAAATATCATTAGTTATTCATTACGCACCATGAAATTATTTTTTATTGTCGAGTTAATATTTAAATGTATTATTAAATATTATAAAGTTATTTTTCCTTGTTTTTTCGTCTTAAAAGACCCTTCCAAATGGACCTAGAATAAAAAAAAGGGATAAATATGACCTTCATTAAAAAAAATAAAAGGAATTTTATAAAAAAAATAATTTAAACTAATTTTATAAGAAAAGATAAAGGAAACGCATTTGTTTGATCCAGGTTTTTACTGGGCTATTAGTACTTTCCCTTCTCATAACTAGGCCCAATGACTAGTAAAACAGTAATTTGGGCTTGGGCCGTTTAATGTAATTTCTCCCTTTTTGGAAAGGAAAAACATACCATCCCCTAAAATCAGAAACAACAACAAACTCTATGCCACCGTTTTTGACCGTAGATTAACATGGGTTCCACATAACCCGAAAACACGATAAAACAATCTGCTGTTACTCTCAGGCTATTCATTGCTCTGTAGATATTGTTGGAGCTTCTCTTTAGTCTCTCGATCAAAGAAATGTCGTCGAGCAGGAAATTTACTCTGAAAAGCTCAGACGGAGAGGCTTTTGAGGTAGACGAAGCTGTAGCGCTTGAATCGCAGACTATAAAACATATGATCGAAGAAGATTGCGCTGATAACGCTATTCCTTTGCCTAACGTCACAAGCAAGATTCTTTCTAAGGTGATCGAGTACTGCAAAAAGCACGTTGAGACTCCTAAATCGGACGATCGCCCTTCTTCCGCTGATGATGATCTTAAATCCTGGGATGCTGAGTTCGTCAAAGTTGATCAGGCCACTCTCTTTGATCTCATCCTGGTTTGTTCGTAATTTTTTTGTATGGTTTTTAATTAGGTTAATTAATTGCTAGGGTTTGATTTATTTATTTTACGTAATTTCTAGGATTGAATGTCATTACTTTATTTTATTGCAAGAACCTTATTTAATTGCTAGGGTTAGGGTTTGAATTTTTTTTAGCTGACACTAGAAGGTGGGTGAATGTTGAATTAATGGTGTCTAAGGGCTGTGGTCACTGTATGTGTTTGCGCTTGCTGTGGAAGGTATGAGAATAGATCTTAATATTCTAATCTGCTTGGATTTGTTTAGGCTGCCAATTACTTGAACATCAAGAACTTGCTGGACCTAACTTGTCAGACAGTGGCTGATATGATCAAGGGCAAGACTCCAGAAGAGATCCGTAAGACATTCAACATCAAGAATGACTTTACACCAGAGGAAGAGGAGGAGGTTCGGAGAGAGAACCAGTGGGCTTTTGAGTAAAAGGGAAGGGGTTTAATCTATTTCTATAATTGCCTTTTTCTGTTGGACGTGGATTGATGTTAAGGTTTTAATTTTTTGCAAACAATTGTCATTTTTTTTCTGTCTTGTGTCGTTCTGTAACAGTTTAAATGTGTTGATATGGTATTTGTTGTTCCTTTATGATATCTTTGTGTTTTAGATTGCCTAATTATGCCATCTTGTCTTACCATACTGATGCTTTACTATCAGTTCTTTGGCACCCACAAATTCAGAAATTCGAAGTTGGTTTTATGCGAGAAGGATGCGATGAACTTTTTGAATTCATGTTGATGTTAGAAATAAAACTGAAAATTCTTAAGATTCATGTGATTATAGTGAAATTCAGGTTCCTTGCAGTCTTTTTCTATTCACTAGGTTGAGAGATCTCAATGAGAAACATAAATGCAAGACAGGAAGCTGTCTTGTCTTGCACCACAAGCATTCTTATATACACATTGAGCTTGAGATATATAGTTTGAGCTTTTATTATCTCAAGTATTCTTAAATTTATTACTTGTGAAATACATCTTTCTGATGCAGCTGTTTTGTGAATTACCTACTGCTTGCAACAAATGGAGTGCGGACTTTAAGTTTTTTGTTAGTCCATATAATTGACCCAAACACGTCTTTGGGTAATGAAGGGACAGTTGTAGTGAAAATTACTTGATAACTCAATCTCTGGCTGTTCTTCGTAAATTGCAGGCTGGTTGGGCTCACGGTGATGGTTAGACTGCTAGGTGCTTCAATGGTTAGAGAGTATGTTGAATTACCATCTCCAGCAACATTTGTTAGGGTTCTGGTAATATTCTTGCTCTGCTTTCCAGTGAGGTTGAAAACTGCTATTGACGGGTAGTTGATGTTGGATATCAAGTCGACACTTGATTCCTCTGGACAAGTAAAACCATCTGGAATGTCTTTGGAAATAACTTTGATGGTGGATGTGTTGTACCCGTGATAGCATAGGAAGTATAAGTAGTCAGTGGTGGTGGTTTCATAAACCAGCCCTGGTTGCAGTGCTCCACTTGTGCTTATTTCTCCTGCCCCATAATCATAAGCCGTGGCTATAGCACCTAATTCTTTTGTTATTGGGGCCTTCATGTTGTTTATCTGAGATGCTGTAAGCAAGGGAAAGAAAACGGAAGAGGAATTCTAAAGTTAATATGAAATAATGAAATATTAACTAATTAGTTTTCCAGTGCTGGTCATAGGTCTTTACCTGTTGACATAATGGCAGATTTGATTGCAGAGGGGCTCCAAGAGGGGTACTGGGATTTGACCACAGCAGCCAATCCAGAAACATGCGGACATGACATGGAAGTTCCCGAGATAATGTTGAATTTTGGGGATTCTTTACCTTTAAGAGTCACTTTTGTATCATCCGCCATCCAAGCTGCAAGTATGTCTACTCCTGGAGCCGCAATATCAGGCTGCAAAGCAAGAAGACAAGAGAACAATTTATTCACACATAGACTCAGGTGAGGCTTCTGTGACTTGTGGGAGATTCATGAATCCAGTGAAAGAATTTGTTTAGAAGAACTGGCTTTGCCTTGAGGATATTCCTTGAGAGGGAGGAAGGCCCTCTGGATGAGAAGTATGCGATAGTAGGTGCTGGCTTATATTGTGACACCACTGTGCTAGGTAGGATCGTTGCAACTGGATTTCTGGGAAATTATAAAATTTATCAGAAAACAAGTTGCCATAATCAATTTAATGAATTTGTTACTCACATAGTTACAGGTAAAGATTGCACCAAGATAGTAGCATGACTTACTTGGTCGAGTTAAGGTACGAAAGGATCCCGGGAGCATCCTTCGAACTAATCACAGTCAAAGGGTATTCATTGTAATTAGATGCAACGCCGCTCTCCTTGTCATCAACCAAAACAAGACCGATTCCTCCCAAACTCTGCACTTCGCCTTCCTTATCATAAAAGGAGTATGAATCGTCATCGTTGTCACAGAGGACAATTTTTCCTTTGATCATTTCCCCATCCATAGAATCCGGGTTGCAATTTCTGAAACAAAACGTCTTTAGACGTAAGTATTGGTGCCACTGCCTAAGATCCGTGTGGACTATATTGTTTGGTCATCTTAGATGGAAAAATAAACGGCGATCACATAAATAGAGCACACCTAGCCTCACTTTCGGTTGCATCAGTCTTCTTAGCTGACTTTCCATAAATCAATGGATGTATTGGAGATGTTCCAATATTGGCAAAATTTATGGCTTCACCCTGAATTGAAATAAGAACACTCATTATGTTTCAATTGATATGATCTTATTGGTAGAAAGATTGCTAATAGAAAAAATTGTAAAGGACAAGAAAATTAGTTGCTGCTAAAAAATTCCAGCACCTTGATCTCCTTTCCCCCATCGAGCACAACATTTGACTCAAATTTGCGGTCTATGGTTGTAGCAGCAACTGTCAGAATCCAGGGTGCAACATTCGTAACTGTTTCCTCGGATGGACCATCATTCCCCGCAGAGCAGACCACAGTGATCCCATTTTCAACAGCATGGAACGCTCCAATGGCTATTGGATCTTCCTTGTAATCGAGCATGAATGATGCTGGTGACCCTAGTGATAATGAAAGTATATCGACACCATCTTTAATGGCATCACTGAATGCAGCTAGTATACTGGACCCATCACATCCATACTGTGCACACACTCTGTACATAGCAATCCTTGACCCAGGGGACCCACCTTTGGCAGTCCCAGTAGCTAATCCATAGTAAGATGCATCAGGTACCATAGTTCCTGCTGCAGTGGATGCTACATGAGTGCCATGCCCATTCATATCTCTTGGTGTATTATCTAGTCCGTCATCATCATCGTCGGGGCTATTGTAAGCTTTTGCTCCGATTATTTTCCTGATGAGGATCAAGATCTTAAGGTCATGGATAAATATGTGCAAACCAATGGATGACAGATTTTCAAATTCTAGTTGACAGAGCAGGTTTTACCCGTTACAAAAATCATGAGCATCGACACAGGTACCGTTCCAGCGCGACGGTATCGGACCCATATCCTTGCCACTAAAACTCTCAGACTCGGGCGAAATACCTATATTACATATAACTCAAAGCTACACGTCAGTTTTAGGGAAAGAAATGATGTTTCGGAATGAGTTTATATAGCAAAGGACAGGAGATTTCACCTGTGTCTAGGATTCCAATGATCGAATCATATCCTCCGGAAGATGGGCTGGAGTTAGAATTGGGGCTTGAGTCAATCACTACATCGGTTCCGTATTTCAGGAAATCCCATGAACGAGTTGTGTGGAGTTGGTAGACAGGATCAGGAAAAACAGATACAACTCCGGGGTTTCTAGCGATTGATTGAGCCTCTGCTGCTGATAAACGAGCTGCAAACCCTGAAATTCCATGTTCATAGCTCTGCACTAGAGCATTCTTTCTCCTGGCAAGCACAAATATATTCAGTTTATCATGAAATTCCATCTGCAAGTAAAAACAGTCTTCTCATCGTTTTCCTTAGATTGAACTGTCTCCTAAAACCCTAATAGGAAAAAACGCAGAGCCAACTTAGTTTACAGCAAGTGGGCTTAGGCCAAAAAGTCTTCATTTATTTATAGAGTTATCGTCACTTGGTCTTAGCTAGCTTAAAAATAATAGCAAAAGCTCGACACAGGCAAAGTTCTTAAAAGCTAGAATATTAGTGTTGACACAACTTAACCAAAAGAAAAGAGTGATATTCCTAATGTATTCACCGTTTCAAGACAGAGCTCAGAAGCTGGGCATGATCATTCTTCGAAGAACCTGTCGCAGCTCCCATGTAAACAATATAAACACCATCCTTCTCTCCCCCAGCTGCTCCTGCTGATTCTACCAGAACTGCAACAAAGAGGATAGGAAACAACACATAGCATATGGTATAACCTTTCATTTTAGCTGATCGCCAGACCTCTCTAGTTTACTGAATCAGGCTGGATGTAAGTGAGGAAGCTATTAGCTAGACAGCCATCTACTGCTTCTTATATTGGTAGGATGGTGCTTGTGTGTGATAGTTGGGAACCGCAGGCCCAATGTCATATCCACCCGAAGTGCGCTATTGCTCAGCGTTTGCACGTAGACATCTGGATATGGTGGCAGTGGTGGTGCTGGTGGGGTGGTGACGGTGCATGGAAGTAGTGGTAATAGGTGAAGGCACCAACTAAATGTGCCAGCATCTTGAGCATAAAAATAGCAAAGAAGCTTGGCAACGGAACATCTCATGTACTAAAGATACGTTTGTTCGCTGGAAAACAAATTCTTTTTGGTAAATGGATATTTAGAAAATAAGTTTTTTTATGGATTTGAATGTCCCAGGAAAAATAAATTGAAAAGTTTGTTGTGGATATTGAAAATAAAATGATTTTTTCTATTATCCATACTATATGACCTAATATGTATGGATATTATATAACATGAAATGCTATCTATTTAGCGTATTTTTTAATGGTTTTATAAATTTTATTTTATGCACTAATATATTGTGCTATATATGTATATAATTGTATTACTATTAAGGTATATTATTTAATAATTAAAATCTAGAATGTTTATATACTTTGGGCACCAGACAATATTAATAGCCATCAAGATAATGAATTTAAAGGGGCATTGACCATTGGAGAAAACGTGAGTTATGATACATGCCAAAAATAAAAATAAAAACCTCACCAACATTACAAGAACACACAAATACATAAATTACCATAAAGTTGCATATTATTACAAACCACACCAATTCATTCACTTAAGTTGTGTCACACTAGGCAAGTATTTATCGGATTGACTTGTACAAACTGTCATTTTCAACATGCCTTACTCGGTAAGTTTTTTGAAATATAATTGTAATATATGATCTAGGCTGTGACCAGGTTTAATGATGAGTCTACTGGGTTGCTGAGTTGATTCCCAGGTTATAGAATCAACTATTATTTTATTTAAAGTGATGTTGTTTATTTTTAAAAAAAATTCCTTTTTTATCCAAGCTTAGGCAATTTAATTCAATAATGAGTCAATGAATTGTGAATTAACTCTTCAAATCATTTAATTTGAAACAAGTTAATATTTAAAATTGTTTCAACGTGAATGAATAAAATAAAACTCTAATTGTCGAGTCATTGAATTGACCCATAAAATAGAGTGATGCAGAGTTTAATAACTATATTAAAGCTTTGTACAAGTGCGGTCAGTTGTTTTTTCTAATAAAATACAAAGAGGCTGATAATCAATCTCGAATGGGTTTTCCATTTAGGACCAAGCACGTTTAGTGCTTTTTGAGACATAAAGGGACAGTAATTACTTCTTCCAATCATATTTTTGGTGCATGCTGAGCATGACTTTCACCATTTTCATAGTAATGGCGAATCAATTTTGGCAACCGTATGTATATACAATGCTGTTAGACTTTGGAGAGGAATCTCTCACGATGAGTAAAACGCACCAAAATTAGGATTACACTCATCAAATCAAAATCTTTCCCTGACCCCACCAAAATTATGACCCTCATATTCTTGTTAAAAAACCCTTCTTCGGTCAATTTTGATTTTTTGTCTGTCGATCATAGATTGTGATTTGCAATTTAAAATTATGACCCACATATTTTGTACCCTAAATTTTCGTATTTGCAATGTGGCACGGTACTTATTTTTATTACATGTAAAATGCCAGTAATGAAGAGATGGTTGGAGTGAAAGTCACTTGATAACTCAGTCTCTGAGCATTCTTCGTAAATTGCAGGCTCGGTGGACTCACTGCGATTATTAGACCGCTCGGTGCTTCAATGGTTAGAGAGTCTGTTGAAGTACCATCTCCAGCAACATTTGTAAGAGTTCTGTTAATGGTCCGGCTCTGAAATCCAGTGAGGTTGGAAGCTGATATGGACGGATAGTTGATGTTGGACATAAGATCGACGCTCGAGTCTTTCGGACAAGAGAAAACACCCCGAACATCCTTGGAAATAACTGTAATTGTGAACGTGTCAGTAGTCAATGGTGGTGGTTTCATAAACAAGCCCTGGTTTTGATGGTCCAGTAGTGCTTATTTCCCCTGCCCCATAATCATAAGCCGTGGCTATAGCACCTAATTCTTTTGTCATTGGATCCTTCGTATTGTTTATTGAGAGATGCTGTAGGCCGGAAAAAAGGAAGAAAAATGACTCAAACATTAGTGTGGAATAATGGAAATAATTGTATTCAATGTTGCTTGTTGTAGATCTTTTTACCTGTTGTCATTATGGCAGATTTTATTGCAGAGGGACTCCATGAAGGATACTGGGGTTTGACCACATCAATCATTGCAGAAACATGTGGACATGACATTGAATTTCCTGAAATCACGTTGAATTGTGGGGATTCTGTACCTCTTAGATTCACTTCTGTATCATTGGCCTTCCAAGCTGCCACATTGTCTGCTTCTGGGGCTGCAAAGCTCGAACAAGTGAACAATTTGATTACATATAAACTCCGGTGATTCTTCTTTGATTCGTGGGAGATATTATTCATGAATCCAATCAAATAATGTGTCTAGGAGAGAGAGAGGCTTTTCCTTGAGGATATTTGATGAAAAATATGCCTCGATAGGTGCTAGTTTCTGGTAGGCAGGTTGTTGCGACTAGATTTCTAAGAAGTTTCCAAATGTGTCAGCACATAAATTGCCATATATTATAATTGATATAGGTATCGAGATAATAGCGTGTATCTTACTTAGTCGTGTCTATGTAGGCAGGGACCTCTGCAGCATCCTTTGAACTGATCACAGTCATCAGAAATTCCATGAAATTGTCTGCAAATCCCCTTGTCTTGTCCTCAACCTAAACAATACCAGCCCCTCCCAAGCTCTGCACTCCCTCTTTCTTGGCATCCTGCGAGCGTGTCGTCGTCATTCTCACAGATGACAATCTTTCCTTTGATCATGTCACCAACCATAGAATCTGGGTTGCAGTTTCTGAAGCACTACATGTTACATAGCATAAATATTGGTGCCAATATTTTAGGATCCATGTGAGCTATTTCTAGATTTTTTTAATGACACATCTTTAAGCTAAGTTGGCAATCGTTTGTCATCTTCGTGGGCTAAGTAAGGGGTATATCACAAAAATTGCATACCTAGCCTAATTTTCACCCGCATAAGTGTTCTTAGCTGACATTGCAGGCATCGATGGATGCCCTGGAGATTTTCCAATATTGGCAAAATTCATGGCTTCGCCTTGAATTGAAATGTGAACTCCCTTCATGTTCAATCGACTCAATTTTATATAGGATTGATCATTTCTTTATATACAACACAAGTAAAAATGAAAGGAAATTTCAACAAGGAATGGGACTCAATTTCTACCAAGAAACATCATTACGTCGACCACCTTGTTTCCACCCAACACAACATCAGACACAAACTTCTTGGTTACTGTTTCTTTGGTTGGCCCCTCATTTCCTGCAGAGCAGACCAAAGTGATCCCATTCTCTACGGCATGGAACGCTCCATTGGCTATTGAACCTAGTGATAAATATCAACACCATCTTCAATGGCTATTGAACCTAGTGATAAATATCAACACCATCTTCAATGGCATCGCTGAATGCAGCTAGCATACAGGCACCTTTCCAGCGCGATGATATTGGACTCATATCCATGTCGTTGAAACTTTCAGACTTGGGCCAAATACCTGTGTTACAAAGAACTCCCGGCAGACATGTCAGTTGTTGAAAAAAGGAATGATTCTTTGTTTACCATTGATTTTAGGTAGTGAGCGCATGAGGTTCACCTGAATCTAAAAATCCAATGATGGTGTCAGATCCTTGAGAGAACAAGTTCGAGTCAGAATTGGGACTCGAATTAATCTCCAGATCGGTTCCATACTTCAAGAAATCCCATGAACGAGTTGTGTGGAGGTGATAGACAGGATCAGGAAAAACTGATACAGCTCCAGGTGTTTTAGTAATTGATTGTGCCTCTGGTTCTGTTAAACGTGCTGCAAACCCTGAAATTCCCGGCTTAAAGCTGCGCACCAGAGCATTCTTTCTCCTAACAGGCACAAAGAAATGTTGGTTCAAGTTATTATATTATAACTCTATGTCCCGAAAACGTTCTGAGATGAAATTTGGCTACGAAACCACTTATGCTGTTTAGGTGGGCGTCGCTTTCCAGTGGAGGACGATTCTTGTATTTTTTTTGTCCATATGTCAATAATTCCCGCAGGAAAATGATTCAAAGTTAGGACAAGTATTTTTCAAATTTAATAATTAATAGCTAGGATATATATAAATTTAAAAAATATTAATTACTATTTTTTTTATCTAACATTCTATCATTATGGAACATTTTTAATTTAGTCAATGCATTCTAATTGTATGTGACGTGAATATAAGTTAAAGATATTTACATGAATTAAAGTTTTATAAATCGTTTTATAAAAAAGCATGCCCTTTTTAATATTGTTAGTGTTCTTCTAAAGGTAAATATAATGTAAGGCAATAACTAAAAATAGCCCACAAGGGATTATTTAAGGATTCAAAATGAATTTTATTTAATTTAATTATTTTACTATTTTGTGTTTTTTAGTGTGTTGTTTTCCAACACACCCATTATGAACCATTTTTATTTTAAATATTTTTTTTAACTTATGCTTGATATGGATAAAAACTAGCAATGCATGCATAAATAATAATACAAAAGTCTTTATTCAAAAAAGCAAGTCACGACTTTGATCAAATAGATATTAAATTATTAAATTTAATAATTTGATAGATTTTGATTTAATTTAATTATTTTGATACTATAATACTTTATATTTTTATTGGCTTTTTTATAAGCCTTTTTAGAGCTTTGATGGTCGAAATAAAATACCAAGAGCACCACATAGTTTATAAGGGATTTAAATAGATTATTTTATATTATTTAGAATTTTATATAAAGTACAAGATAAAAGAAAAAAGGAAAAAGAAATGAGCTTACATTTTAGGATTCATTCTAAAAAGACCACCCATTCATTAAAAGCTAAAAATCTTATTTTCAAGAATTTTAATTTTTCTTAATTAGAGGTGGGATTGAATTTAACTATAATTAGTACATCCATGACACCGAAAGCCCGTCTTTTTGATAATATATATATATATAATATATATTATAATATTAGTTTTGTATGAATGATAAGATAGTCAATGATAAGGCTCTATAGCAATGGGATTTTGCTAATTTGTAAGTCGGCACTCAATGGAGTACCGTGGTTGACGTGCTAAGATTCCCAGCTGGGAAAAATGGAGCCCAAGAACGCGAAGACGGTAGCAATCAACATCTTGAACAGTGTTGCTTTCTATTAATCATCAAAGAGACATGTTCCATTTTGAGACATATAGGGCCAGCAATTGCTTCGGCAAATCATATTTTTTGTGCTGGCTCGGCATGACTTTTATCATTTTCTAATTTGGTGAGGATAATTTTGGTCAGGAATCAATTTTGGCAACAAAGAATAAAGTGGTGTTAGGGCCGAGTAGGAAGGAACCTTGCATGATGAGCAAGGTGTAGGTCCGATGTCTCGACTGAGTCTTTTAATCAGAGTTGTTGCGAGTGCGCCACTACCTCCTAATAAACTACCAAAATTAGGGCCCACATATTTCTGTTTCCACCCTCCCTCGAGCATTATATATACTGATTCTTTACTGTAGAAGATTGAAATATACCAAAGGAATACCATGTCGGTGTCCATGTAAAATTTCATATGTATTCATGATGTTATTGATGGAATTGTCAACGGAAAACTATTGCCGGAAAATATCATGTTGGGTTTCTTTATCCCGTCATAAATTGCAATCTTCAACAAAACTCCCATGCTAAAAAATCAGATTTTATTGTTTATTTTCCGTCCGCAACTTCATTGATAGTTACCTTTTTAATGAAATAAAGATTTTTTAAAATTGCAAATAGTCCACTGACAAATTTGACATGTCAAAAATGCCACCGGAATGGCTGGCAATTTTGTTTTTTTTTTTATTATTATTATTTTTGTTTCATCGCCGTTTCTGTCAATAATCATGGACAAGAAAATATTGTTGATGAAGTATTTTCCGTGAGCATTTTCGTTGTTTTTTCTCAAGTTTAGAGTAGTGTGGGGTTCGGAAACTCTTTTCTTTTTTGTTCTTCAATCAGTTCATACCCTGAAAATTCAAAGATTTTCTTAGAGAGCTCCTTCATTATGTCTTTGATGGATTCCGATGAACCTACTCCACATGTATCCGAAGAAAAGTCCCATTTGGCTGACCTAAAATGTAACGCGTGACTTTCAAGTTCGACAGTTTTATTTCGATCATCGGAGGTCAGACGTACTCCGACGAGGAAACTTGGGCACCGTCTTCAGCTATCCTACCATCTTTCTATACGAATAGTTTTTTTTATATATATATATATTAAAACTTGTTTTTAAGATTATAATAAAGAGTAAGGAAAGAGGTTTTGTTAAAAAAATACATTTTTTTCTCTTTATTTTGAATCATTAAATGTATTTCTCATATTTATTTTAATTGCCTTTTTATGCAATAAATCACATAGATTAAAAAAATGTATGTTTTTTCATTAAAAATTACATTAATCATCAAAGAAGAATTTAGACTAAGAAATTACACACACACACACACACTCCAGAATTTATATTTTGTTTTTTTAGGAAAACTCATTTTTATTTCTATATAGTTAAATAAATTATATACATGTAGATTTATCTTTTATTTTAAAAAAATATTGTATTTTTACTTTAATATTTAATTAGAGTTAATTTCTTTTATGATTTAATATATAGTTTTCAATTCATCTCATTAAGAAAATATATATTAACTTTTCAATTATCAATTAAAAACTCTCATGACATTAAAGAAAGAAAAAACGAGTTCACAACGCCTACTCATTATGCTTTTACATTAAAAATTAAATAGAAATCCTATTGATGGCATTGCACGGTTAACTAACTAGTAATCTTGTATTTCAACTCACAAAAATAGAGTCTATGGCTACTCTTGATTATTTAATATGGGTACTGTGTTTATGTAAAATAGGAGAGTATAAATATTGACATACCAAATAGTTTTCACTCATTTTGATGAGATCAATATATAATTTATTTTGGAAAAAAAATATTTTAAAGCAATTTTAATTATTAAAATTGCATAAAAAATCACTTAAATTTTGATTACGAAAATAGTCTTAAATCATAGTTCTCAAATTCAAATATAATCCTACCTGAAAAGTTGACTGGGGAATCCTGAAATTCAAGTTATAATCTAAATCAAATTTAAAATTAAATAATTAGTTTACCCGATGAAAATAAACTGTTTCTATGAAATCGATTATAAAATAAATAAAAGAAAAGAAATTGAAATAACATTATCGTAGTTTTTTTATTTAAAAAAATGATTAACCAGATGCTGCAGTAATCCAAACTCTTTCACTAGATAGATGAAATTCTAGATAATATCTGACGCACATATCTATATTACTTATTTACACCTCCAGACCATAATAAAAAAATGAATAAAATTTTTGTCAACTATCTCTTAAATATTTTATTTTCAAAGGCCCCCCACGAGGAGGGTCGGCCCCTTTTTTCCAAAGCCATTGGTTCCTAAGTTGGACCCCAACATCATAGCTTAGTTTTGTACCGAGAAAAGACAAATAAATAAATAAATAAATAAAAATTATGCTAAATAAAAATCACCACAACAACACGCTGACTAATGTTGCCCCAGTGAGAAGGATAAACAAACATCCAATCAAAAAAGGCCTTGTGACGTACGGAGCAAGTACCAGCACGTGCTTATCACGTGGATTGCATGCCCCTTTTCAATGTTGCATTTGTTTGTGCCGATTTTTTTAAAATATATTTTAAAAAAAATATTATATTAAAATAATATATTTTTTTATTTTTTAAAATTTTATTTTATTTTATTATTTAAAAATAATGAAAAAATTAAAATATTTAAAAATACAATTTCTACAATAAAAAAAACATGACTGTCGAGAGGATTTGATTCAATTACTTTATCCGAGCAGCCTTGTCTTCTTATTAATGGAGTCAATTTTTTTTTAAGGCATTTGTTAAGAAAATATGAATTCATTTGTGATATCAATAAAATTAAAAAAAATAGCAATTTGATTAAAAAAATTATAATCACATTATTGATATAGATTTTTTTTCTTTATATATAGGAATTAGATTTTTTTTTAGCTGCTAATTTCACATAATCACTGTGTAATTCCTTTTCAATTTTTTTAAACAAAACCTTAGCATCATTAGGCTTTTGTCAAATTTTTAATAATTTTTAATTTTATTATTCAAATCAAGTTCATAATTTTTATTTTTTTAATAATAATAACAATAAGAAGAAAATAGTAATAATAATATTTATAATAATAATGATAATGGTGCTAATAAATAATAATAATAATAATAATAAGAGATATAATGATGATAATGATGATAATGATAAATAGTAATAGAGATGATAACAATAATATCATTAATAATAATAGTAGCAGTAGTAATGAAAATATTAATATTATTGATGACAAGAACAATAAAAATAACAATTAAATTAGTAATTATAATAATAATGACGGTGATAATAATATTATTAATGATAGTAACAGAGATAATAATAACAAAATTAAATTAGTAAAAATAATGGTAGTTAATGGTAGTGACAATGATAATGATATTACTAATAATAATAATAATAATAATAGTTGTGATAATAATATTGATGATAATAATAGTTTTTGTGATAATAGCAGTAACAATTATAGTAGTAATGTAAATAACAATAATAATAATAATATTAATAGTTCTGAAAATAATAATGATGACAATAATAATTGTAATAATAGAATTAGTAGTAATTATTATGGTGATGATAGTAGTATAATAATAATAATACTTAATATTGATAATGATGATAATAATAGTTGGAATGGTTATAATAATGGTAGTAAGAATGACAATAATAATGAAAATAATGGTTATGATATTAGTAATAATAACAATAATATTAACAATGATGAATATGAGAATAATAATAGTAATAATAATTTTATGTGAGGGAGAAAAAAAATAAGAACAATGATAATGATAAAAACACTAATAATAATAACGGTGATAACATTAATAATGACAACAATAACAAGAATAACAATAATAGTGATTGTGATAGTGGTAATTATTATTAAGATAATAATAATACTAATAAAAATATTATTATTGTTACTAATAATGATAATGCTAGAAAGAATAATAATAATAACAAAGACAACAACAACAATAATTAATAATAATAATAACAGTGATGACGATAGTGATAATAATAATAATAATTTTAATAATGATAGTGTTAATAATTATAATGTTAATAGTATGATATTATTAATTAATATTAGTGGTGATGATAATTTTAATTCTTATTTACTGAATTGCTATTTTTTTAAAAAAATATATGATTTTTTATTTAATATTTAATTTATAAAAAATTAAACTTTATAGTTTTTCTAAATTTAAAATTTTAAGAATAATAACTCAGATTACAAATTTAAAAAATTAACATCTTAATTAGTTTTTTTTTATTTTTTTATCAAGTTATTACAATTATATAATCTGAACTATGGATTTAAAATAATATTTTATTTTAACTTAGTTCAAATTAGCACTGTTATATATTTATATTTATCGGTTTTTAATATTATTTTTACTGCATTTCAATATTGTTTTTCATTAAAAAAAAATAAATAGTTTGGCTTTGCCGCGCAGCACCGGCACGCTAAATGTCGAACAATCTTTTGCCTATGTAAGTTCACTTTGGTCCCAGATTATTGACATACTTCTCACAGCATTTGCCAACAGATGGAGGTGGTCTTTAACGTGTCGACCAAAGCCGTGTGAATGATGGAATATAGGTGCAAATCGAAGATCCTTTTTTCTTGTCGTTCTGTTTCCGAGGAAGTAATGGTGCCGTGCAAGGCGATGGAAGTATCCCATACCTATTCATCCTTATGAAATGGTTTATTCGTTCGGGGAATGTTTGGAAGTTTGATAAATATTATTTTTTAAAATATTATAATAATATATTAAAATAATTTTTTTAATATTAACATATTAAAATAATTAAAAAATAATAACTTGAAGCTAAAAAAAATCAAAAAGTTTTAAAAACATGATTTAGCCAGCCTAAGTATCTGTCATGTCTCTAATTAAACCCACAGTTTCCCCTTCACATTTGATTTGCAGATTCTCCGTCTATACAAGCAGTAAAATGCAAGATTGCTCGGAATGGGCACATACAAACGAGGTAGAAAAACACAAAGCACTATGAAATATCAATAAAAATAATCAATAAATCATGATGGAAAGGAGGACACTGAAAACGAATAGATAAGATTAGAATAGAAAGTGACATTGATAGCCAAACAGGTCCCATGTTTATATACATATTTGTAGGCAAACAAACAAGCTAGGGCTATTTTCCCTCGGCATTTATCTCTCCCAACGTTACAGCGTCCACGTAGGAGGAGAAAATTAGAAAGCAAACAAGGAAAAGAAGACAAAGGAGTGAAGAAATAGTGGTTTAAGAAGATAAAATACGAACCCTCCACTTGTCCTGCGGCTTGGCGTCCAGGCAACTTTAATTTGTCCTTGCTACTTGCCTACCTTTCTTTTCCCCTCCTTTCTTTTACATCAAAAGCCCTTTGAAATGATATATGGAAAACATCTCCCTCTTTTCTAGGAAGTTATTGGCAAGATAGCCAAGTGGAAACATAAAGGGATGAAAGGAGTAAATGGGCTAAGCATAAATTTCTTACTTCTCAAAATGGAGCCGTTGAGGTTCGATAGAGGGTGTGCTTTTTTGGTGGCTGAGCAGGAGCTGCTGCCAAGAACTGTAATCGCAAGTATGCATCACAAATTTAAATGCCATTATGTGAGCTCTTGCTTTGTGTAAATTAACGTTCCATATCTGGAAATAAAAATGTGTGTGCGCGTGTGTAAACATTCCTCTTCTACAGGACTGACCCTTTCTTGCTGCTTTCTAAGCTTGGCATTCTCCTCTCCTAACAGAGCAACTTTAAGTTCCAACTCGGTCGTGTAAGCCTGCAAAAGGGTACAGTAAATAAATAAAACCATTAAAGTTATATAATCATTAAATTTCACTAAAACAGTTTCTTAGAAGGAGAGAGATTCCTGCTTCCTAGCCCGGGACCGAGCTGCAGATTCTCTGTTCTTGATCATGCGCTCATGCCTCCGATCGCCGCCAGAAACGTCACCGTTTTCTTGAGGCCTTTTTCTGCAAATGGAAGGGAACTATGAAGAAGAACCCAAAGAATCAAAGGGGGTATCGAAAGAAGAATAAAAACTTGGTGTGCCAGCACCAGCACCAGCATGGCTATGCATTTGTGTGGATTTGACCTCAAAGGGACAGTCCTGCTTTCCAGATATTGAAAATGATCATACCCATAATTCAAATTCAGCGTAGTAGCTGGTGGTGGCCCTAAAGCGTTCTTCAAGAAATTGTTGCCCCCACCAGATGAGGGCTCCTTAGAGGCAACCCTTGTTGGCGTGTCTTTATTGGAAGATCTAGCCAAGAGGTCTTGAAAGATCATACCATGAAAAACATGGTCGTCGGTGTTGCTTTTGCTGCCCGTGTGACTATTTGGATGTTCATGAAGAGAAGCTAGGTTTATATCATTCCAAACTTCTTCCATCGAGTTTCCAGTCGTTGATTGGTTTGCTATTGGAGAAGGAGAGGACAAAGTTGAAGGAGATGAACATGTCTGAAGGGATTTTGACTTAGAATTACTAGAGGCTTTATTGGTGCTCATGCTGTTTTTATTTATATTTTGATCTCCTGCCACTGATCACATACTTTTACAAGGAAACACGGATCAGGAGGCCATGCGAGAGGAGATGTGACTCGGAATGACTGGAGACGAAGAGATACTTCTTCTCCTCTTTCTGGTTGATATGGGGCCGTACGATAGGAGATTGGACCAGGAGTCACTGTAGATGTAGAGATATTTCGGTTTCTCTTTATATGGGGTCGTACGATAGGAGATTGGACTAGGAGTCACTGTAGATGGAGAGATCTTTCGGTTTCTCTTTATATGGGACCATATTACGTTATATGGTGTGTCTTTAAAATCCTCCAAGTTTTAAATTCCTATTACTTTCTTTTCAAGCCATATCATCAACAACAATAATAATAATAAAAAAAGTATGCAACGTAGTCTTCTGTCCTGGTTTGTCACGAATTTATATGGAAAAAATTGATGGAAAGTGAACGATAGTATTTAATTTAAAATAAAAAATAAAAAATAAAAAAATAAAATTATTATAATTAATTAACAAAAAGATATAAGTTTTATATATCATATTACAATTATCCCGTTTTCCTGTTAATGCATCTCGAATCCTTAAAATCCTTATTTTATTAACTCAAGAGCTTTTTCTTACCAAAAGTAACATAAGAAAAAAAATATAATAGAAATCAGCAAAAATTATGTTTTTACCGACCTTTAAAATTCATAAATAGCCAATTGTTTGTTTTTTCCTCGACCAGAATAATAACGTAACTATAAATATGTGTTGTTTAAGTTGCGCACTTGGACACAAATTTACACAAAGTCCCAATTGGGTAGCCGGCCTAAAAATGGAAGAAGAGGTTAGATGGATCAATACAGGCTTGCACTTCTTTGATCACTTCCGATTATGAGAGAGATTAAAAAAAATAAAGGATTTTATTTTGATTTCTCTATCAAGAATTTTTTTTTTTGGAAAAACCTTATAAAAAAAAATGCTACAACCGTTTCTCTCTTTCTTTTTTACTAATTTATTATGACCGAAGATTTATTATACATATATATTTGATGTGGATATCACCTATTTTGTTAATCTAGAATTTAAACCGACGCGGTTGAATAAAAAAATTAGATAATCCTGTTAAAAATTTAAGCTGACCTGTAATCCTTCTTGCTTCCGTGAAACCCATCAAATCACCTTGTTGAATTTTTATTTATAAAATGATGTTTTCATGTATTTATTTAGAAAGAATCTGAAAATCAACTCAAGTGGATTTTCCAACTTATGATATTAATCTTGTCCGGAGTCAATCCCACAACAGTTTTTATATATGAAAGGAAGGAAAGAATATAGCTCCAAGGATAATGACTAATCGCACTCGTGTTACTCGAACCGTATGTATTTATGAATTTAACGAAATCTTGGATCAACTGTGGCTTGGAACTTAGGCATCAGATATAAATCGTGAGCAATTTATTAGGAAAAAAAAGAAAGATTGTGGATGGATCGATTGCCTGGAGAAAATACTTCGGTAATTTTCTTAAATCTATATGAGTTATATTCAAATTAAAATAACGCTCAGAAAAATAAAAGGGTTTCACTTTTGATCTTTGTTTTGACTCGAGGTTCATTAATTAATTGAATGTGTAAAAGAAGAAGAAGCGAGTGACATAAACCATTGTCTAGGAGAGATCTACAATAAATTGAAGTTAAATTGAAAAATCCTTGGAAGAAAATTAAGCATTTATTTTTCTCTGATGAGTAAAATTACATGACTGCGATTATCTTCTTTCCTAGTTATATATATATATATATAGCTTCGGGACCGTTTCCTCTTTGCTCCCCCTCCTCTCGCAATTTTTAGTAATGCATAGTTTTTCAATTTTATTTATCATGTATTAATCTTACAGAATAGTGAGATGGCAGATGGATCTGATTTGACAAAATTGCCCACGTCACTAGCTAGAGCCTGGAGGAGCAACGCGTGCGGCTTGGGAGTGGCATGTTTTGGGGTGCACTGGGCCTCCAGACCAGGCCTGAATGAGGCCAACTACTGCGCAAGTTCTCTCTGGGCCGTTCTAGTCCGAGTAAACTTTGAAATCCATAATGATCTTGAGCTTGAATCCATCACGGGCCCAGATAAGTGGGAGCGCTCACATGCGCTTCAAGCTGATAGGACGGGCACTGTCTTTCTCCATCGCTCTTTCCTTTGTTTTTCTTGTCTTATATGCCGCCCCCCCCCCAAAAAAAAAAAAAAACACCCTACCAAACATTTTTGACAATTTCAGAAAGGAAAGGCAGTTGGAAAAGAGGGCCTTATGCAACGCTGAGCAACCTTATCATCTCAAGCAAAGCGTGTAAGTGGCTAACGACCAAAATTAATGTATTAGAATGCTGGTCACATCCCTGGCTTGCATGGCACTCACCTAACACTATTTTGTAAGCATTAGTAATAGGCAATTATTAATATAATATTGGTTCTAGACGATAAATCCCAATCTCCAATTATCTTGTTTTTGCTTAAAAATTAGGACCGTATCAATATAAAAAAATGGTTCCTCGGCCACGACAGATTTGAATATCCTGCCATGTGGTTGTTGTTACTAGGAAGTTTATGTTTGAAATTGTCATGTAAGTATTTTTTGATTAAAAATATATTACAACAAATTTTTTATTAGGTATACACACATTAAAACAATAAAAAATTATTTTTAAAATTTTAAAAAATAGAGTACAAACTACACCCTCAAATCGTGCAAGAGTCTCCTGGGAAAGCTGGTTCGCAAATCCTGAGAATCTTCGGGTTATAATTTATTAATTTAAAACGTATCATACCCTGCTTGATGATATCTTTAGGCTGTTGCCAAGAAATTTCAGTCATTGCCCGGTGAAATTTCATTTTATTTTTCTCAAAAAAATATTTTTCAGAAGGAAAAAAAAAAACTCTTGAATTCATTAGGCGTATATTAACTGTACCTGATAGTCAAGAATACATTTCTCTATTATTGATTTTTCGAGCTCAAACTTTAAAATTAATATATAGCGAAATTCATTAAATTATTTTGAAAAATCATGCGAGGTTATTCCTTAAAACCACATGAAAAAGAAAATAATCGAGGATATTCCTTATAGTTGAAAAAAAAATCAGAGAAATTTAGTAGTCATTCAAGCAAATTGATATCACTACTGTTCACTCAACAACCCAATATGATACCATAACTAACGACTTAACTAAATATGTGGTAGCCGTGCAGTTCAAAGTCCAGATAAAGGCATGGTCAAAATGCATATGAATTTAAGTTGATCAATGGGAATAATTTAATCCACTTTGTTAGGAAATTTTATATATATAAAAAAAACAATAATAATATAACCAATCCACCGGTGGTCCAATTAGCCTGACCTCAAGGACGCATCATTAAATAGACAGTCCTCCCATAGTTAAACATACTCGAGAGAGCAGCTTCTTCTCAAGTGACCCATTTTTCCCCTGCCTCTGTCCAAGCAGAGCCTCGAGTCTCAGCTTATGGCTCAAACAACTCCAAACCACACGCAGACTGTTTCTGGCTGGGCAGCCCTCGACTCTTCTGGCAAAGTCGTCCCTTACACTTTTAAAAGAAGGTAATTAGCAGTCAGTTTCATAGATTTTTTACAGTATATTTGTTCCTCAAACTATCAAGGAAATCAGCAGTAAACAGCGGGCTTGATTTGTGTAATGAACAGGGAGAATGGTGTCAACGATGTGACCATAGAGATTATGTATTGCGGCATATGTCATACGGATCTCCATTTTGCAAAGAACGATTGGGGCATTTCCATGTACCCAGTTGTCCCCGGGTAACAAGTCTTTAAAGTCTAATGCCTGTCGTGCAAATGAGATACCAAGTCCTGTGTACTTGTGTTTTTCTTCAAAGCTTTAATGTTTTCGCTGTATGATAGGCATGAAATTACTGGGATAATCACGAAGGTGGGTAGCAACGTGAACAAGTTCAAGTTGGGAGACAGAGTTGGAGTGGGGTGCTTAGCAGCTTCATGTTTGGAGTGTGCTTTCTGCAAGAGCTCGCGTGAGAATTATTGTGACCAAATACAGTTGACTTACAACGGTATTTTCTGGGATGGTAGCATCACTTATGGTGGCTACTCTAAATTCCTGGTTGCGGATCACAGGTATTGAACAGTCTTAATTATTAATTAATAATCCACTTCAATGTCCTCAACCCCCACCTAACATAAATTTGTCATGTTCTTCACGACCTTCGTGTGGAAAATAAAAGTGAAGTGGGAAAGGGATGAGCTGCAATATTATTTGTTAATAACAGTCGTTTTCTTGTGCGTGCAACCACTTCATCACTGAATCCTTTATTTTTAGCAAAACCTCGTATTGCCCTCTAACTATTGCTGAGATCTGAATTGACTTCTAAATTATTTTTTAAATAAAAATAGAGTACAATTTGGATAGAGTTTGTTGAAAACATGAATGGAAGAATTCGATCCAGAATTTCTCACAACTTTAGAGACCCCAATGAAACAAGAATTTGTTTGTGAATGTCTATTTGGAATGTTTATTTGGAATTGTGATTGTGGTTACATTTAAAAGTATTTTTTTATTTAAAAATGTATAAAAATAATATTTTTTATTTTTTTAAATATTATTTTTGAAATCAAAATAATTTAAAAATATAAAAATATTTTTTAATAAAAAACATTTAAAATTTAAAGAAATGTGGATTCAACTATACTCCCAAACGGAGCCTCAATCAAGAATTATTATATAGATTGGGAACTTATTTTAGGGTCCTCCATTTTTCAATACAAACATGTATGAGAGAAGAGGGGAATCTCTTCCATCCATGTGACCAAATTAAATATATTTGTTCTGGGGCAAGTAATTTTTGTCTTATCGTAGGAGGCACTTCGTTGATTGAAAATTGTTAAGAAACTACATTTTCTTATTTTGCTAAATTTCTACACGAAGGTATGTGGTGCGGATACCAGAAAACCTGCCAATGGATGCAACAGCGCCCCTCCTCTGTGCAGGAATTACTGTATTCAGCCCTTTCAAGGATAGCAACTTGGTCGACACACCAGGAAAAAGGGTAGGGGTGGTTGGTCTCGGAGGTCTAGGACATGTAGCTGTCAAGTTTGGCAAGGCATTTGGTCACCATGTAACTGTGATCAGCACCTCTCCGTCTAAAGAAAAAGAGGCCAGAGAACGCTTGGGAGCTGATGATTTCATTGTCAGCACCAATGCACAAGAACTTCAGGTATGTTACCCTCTACTTCCAGTTTTCCACAAACCAAATTACTGTCCCTATATAATTGCTTGTCCCCTTGGAGCTAGAATGGCTGTCGATTTGATTGGTCATTGGCCAACGAAAAGTCAGGTAAGCGGGATGGGCCCTCGGGTCACCAACAAATTGATCAGTAATCTAAACTCTTTTCCGAATTAATTTTTAAGTCCAGTATAATAACCATGTGCTTTCTTTGGTATTCATTGTCCGCCGAGTAATTATAATAAATTAGTTAATCATGTTTGATAATTGGTAGTTACAGAAATTATATTTTAACCTCTGTATTGTAAGATTTATTTACAATTTAGTCCTTTTATCAATTTCATGTTATTTTTCAATAAGTTTTGTTTTCTAGAAAAAATAAAAGAGATAAAGAATAAATGAGTAAGAAGATGTATTTTTTGGACGGCAGGCAGCGAGAAAAACTCTAGATTTTATCGTGGATACAGTGTCAGTTAAGCACTCTCTGGGGCCAACACTAGAATTACTCAAAGTAAACGGGACATTGGCAGTGGTATGCGCACCAGACCAGCCGATGGAACTGCCAGCTTTTCCTCTGATATTCGGTAAATTAACGTTTCGAAGCTTAGTCGATTCACATGTAATCGAAAATGGAACAGTAAAACAAGTGTTCTTCTCTTTTGCTTTCTTGTTTGTGTGCATAACGCAGGCAAGAGATCTGTTAGGGGCAGCATGACAGGATCAACAAGCGAGACACAAGAGATGCTGGATGTGTGTGGCAAGCACAACATAACTTGTGACATTGAGCTTGTGAAAACAGACAGCATTAATGAGGCCTGGGACCGCCTTGCAAGAAACGATGTCAGATATCGTTTTGTCATTGACATTGCTGGAAAGTCTTCAAATCTTTAGAGATACAGAAGTGCTCCCTCACATGATAGTACTGCTTTTCTAAATTTCGTGGGCATATTTCTTTTGTTTTCGTGTGTCGCCGGAAATAAACAATTATTGCAGATTTCGGTTGGATCATTCTTCTTCTTTCACGAGAAATGGCAATTTGTCTTAAAATTCCAAGCTTATGAATCAGAATTAAGTGACCAGACTTTCATTTTATGGCAATGGAACCTGATTACGGAGGATAGAATATTTTATTGACAACTCCACATAAACAAACCAACTAAAAATCAAATTTCAAACTTCAATGCCAAGATATCATTAATTTAATTATAATAAACCTAAATTTAATATAAAAAAACTTTTAAAAATAGAAAAAAATTATGGGTTTGAGCTACCATTCTCAAACCCAATTTCTACTATGATACATGGGCTCAATTATGATAACTCAAGCCCATAATGAGTGTACATCTGGGCTCAAACATGAAATCGTAATCCCACCGTCTGGTGTAGATTAAATTGAGCAATTAGCTGATTTTTCCCTTCATTGCACGATACCCTTTTGATCCCTGCCCCCACCCCGGCCGACTTGCAGACCTAAAATCAGACACAATTTCTTCTCGTTGATAGAAAATAGCAATCATATTATCCTGTACTTCTCTCAACTTTTCCCCATTTAATTTGCTTATGATTGCTGGGTATAGTGAGGAGTTTATCTCAATCACTAGTTTGAATCTTCATTCCACAATTACAAACTCAACAATTATAATTTTATAGTTAAGGAGGTACGCTCTATTCCTTAATTTTTGGGTTCAACTGTTAAGATCAACACCCAGTAAAATTTATTAAATTTCTTTCAATTTATAGGACTGGTGTGAGAATTCACTCTTAAAATCACATAAAAAAAAATTAGTCTCGAATGAACGCATAAAATAGCTTGAAAATATCTCTTGTCATAAAAAAAAGGTACAAAGAAATTATTTACCGACTTCTAATTCTCAATATCACGATCCATAATAATTAGGGCATGAATAAATAATGGAAGGTTCCCAAACCCTTGAGAAATCCCAGTTCATAAACCGCCCTTGTTGAGAAGAAATTGCATAATCAGTTGGAAACAAACAAATATGTGGCCAACTTTTAATATCACATAGTAAAGCTAGCTCAAATCTTAACTCTGTCCGGTTGCAAGATGCCTAGGAGTGGAAGCAAGAATGGCTTTGAAGTTTCAAGGCAAATGCCTGCTCCGAAAGCAATCATATCGCGTGCTACTATAGTCGGTCTCCGTATGTCGATTTAGGCTGGGCTTTATAAATTTTGAGGGGTTAAGACGCAAGTTTGCAAACGTCTTTATGCCCACTAAACGTGAATAACAGGGAGAGAACAACCAGCCGCAGACTAGTGCCTAGTTCAGCAGATGAGTATGCTGACGGCTCATCAAGCTTATCCTATCTCCCTTCTGTTCCCTACATTTTTAAACCCGAATTGGTGGATTGAGTTTGAGTATGGTAAGTGAAGTAATTACCGAGAAAGTTTTTTTTCTTTACCCTTCTTTTATTACATGGAGGGATTAAATCCTATAAATCGAAACTATCAAACACAATTTAGGAAAATTAATTCCATGAATATCTCGAAGAATGACGGAACAATTTGGGGATGACGAAGCCATAAATTTAATAGAGAACGGGATTTTTATTTTCCTATAAAGTTCTTATAAAAACTTCACGCCACTCGATGTAGTTTTGTTTTTTGTTATCTTATATGACATGATTCCGAACTAATGTGGACTAAATGGCATCTAAAAAGTGGAAACATCTGACGAGCTCCTTTGCATCTTGGGTGATTTGACGGGGAAAGAGAGCTTGCCAGTCTATTGTCATTTCCTATCAAAATTGAAGGTTATTAAACCCAATTAAATTTATGACTTGATCCAAGATCTGGGTAATGAATTCAGTTGGTTGACGAAGATTAAATCAAAATATTGAATTCAGTTTTAAATTTTTTAAAAACAATCAAAGTAATTTTGTTTTGAATTTTTATTAACTCCTAATTAATTTAATTTAAACCTGACTTGAATTAGGTTATTAGTTAGCAGGTCAACATGTTAACCCATCAAATTACAACGTGTTTGATAAAACTGGGAGGATCAACTACGTAACAAATATAAATGCTTTTATTTTTGAAAGTGGAGACCGAGTTCATGTCCTCAGCTGGAAGGGTTCAACAACATAGAAGAACTAGTAAGAGATCGGTGGCCATTACTTAAAGATACAGTGTAGACTAAATTAAGGACTACAAATTCAATCATCTTACATCTTTGATGATATACCTATAGGATCGGTATTAGCATGCACAATATCACAATATTTTTTCCTCAAGTTTCAAATACTCTCCATGGTAGCTGGAAATTGCGATTTTTAATTACCAAGCAATTAAGAAAAAGAAGGAAATTAAGTAAAAGGAAAACTCTATATTTTCTAGAAGTATTTTTCCCTGGGGAGTTTCGAGACAAGTACTTTAACAAAAATAGTATCATCATCTCACATACAGAAAAAAAATATATTTAAAAATATAGTTATAATTATTTTTTAAAATATTTTTTATTCAGAGATATATTAAAATAATTTTTTTATTGTTTAAAAATAATTTTTGACATCAGTGTATTAAAATAATTTTAAATAATAATAAAATATTAATTAAAAATAAATTAATTTTTCTTAAAAATATTTTAAAAATAAACAGAATTTTAATAAACATGACCGTCCCATGTCAATCCTAGCAACAACCTCTTTTCTTACTCGCTTTATCGCCCTTGAAATTTCAAATCCTCTCGAACTGTATGTAGAATGTCCATATTCAAAGCAACGGATATTTTGAAAATTTGCACGCGGCAATCAACACAGCGCTGAAACTTCCTGATGAAAGCTTCTTTTTTATTTTTCTTAATAAACGTTCTAGATTTTATTGATAGAAATCCAATTATATTAAGATAATCAGAAGACGATCTATATTTTTTAATTTTTTTAACAAATTATTAATTATATTAATCAGTATTATTAAACATGGTTTGGTTTGATTTAATAGGTTAATCTCATAATTCATCAATTTAAAACTTGACATGAGTCAAGTTTTAAAATAAATTAAGTAATAATTAACTCTATCAAATTAAATTTGATAAGTCAAAACTTGATTTTATATTTTAAAATAATATTATTTTTATTTTTATTTTTAACTTGAAATTATATTATTTTTAATTAGTTTCAATTAACTTATTTAACCCATAATTTAAATTTAATAATTTAAAAAATTAAAGAAAAAAAGATTAGAGTAAGTCATAATATGTTCCCGAAAAAAAAGGAGAGGATACTAATACTATCCATAATTGATTTCAAGTTAATAACGTATGATAATATTTTTTTTTATAAAAAACCTAGCTATATCGTCTCGTCTCGTCTTGTTCTTGCTACGGCCATTTTTGCTTGCAAAAGCTCTGTCTCAAGGCATACACGTAAGGTAAACACAGCGTGTGAGGGATGTTGTCGTGTGACAAAAGCTATTAAATAACGAAACGAGGCGGTGCTAATTACTTCCACCTGGACTTTCTTTATCCCCCATTTCTCATTATTTTTTAACCCAAATTGCTCCATACATATATATGCCCCTAAATTCTTTAATCGAACTCTTAATCTATTTCAAGAAACCATAAAAAAGAAAAGGATTTCATCAACATGACAAATCTTTTGTGGGTTAAGATAAGATCTATCTTTTCAAGGGCAGGTGTGTTTCAACATCACCATGTCTTTCTCGAGCTTATTTCCATCAAAATCCAAAGCATATTTTGGAAAAATCTTTATTCCATGTTTTAGTTTCTTGAACTTGTTGATTCAAGTTGCTTCATAAGTTTTCTAGTTTCGATCCTGTTATTATTGTTTTTTTACAGTTTGATTCATGTTAGTTGCTTTCTGGTTTCAGGAAGATCTCCGAAGGAACGTGGCAACAGCTTAAGCAACAAGCTGAACGTTAATGAAGAGTACAACGAAGCTTTCAGGACGAAATCTTATGTAGAAATGTGGAGCAAGGTTCAAGACCAGCTAGGAAAAACGAGCATTGATGGAGTTGACAAAGTCGTCTCACCGTCTAATCCATCTCATCCTCTATATCTTCACCTCTCTGACTATCTATCTGAACCACAACAGCAGACACTCAGAGAAATGATGGGAAGCTTAAATTTTCATCACCTTCTGTTTGATTACTTTGAAGCCATCTCAAAAGCATGCCATATTTGTGAGTTGCATCTCCAGTGCATCCAACAAACACGAGGTAATTATAAGAAAATTAGAAGGGTAATCAAGTTAAGCAAAAGGGTGCATGATTCTGCAGACTGTTCAGATAAGATTCAGGGCGCTATGTTTAGAGAGCTGGCTGCTTATGCATTGTTAGAAAATCCGTTATCGATGTTTTTTAGCACAGAAAAATTCCTTGATTTTCATGACGAGAACGTGGTGTTGCTCCATGGATTGACTTCACAAAAGAAAAGGATTATGAGGAAAGAGAAGCTCAGAAGGATTTGTATTAGGGTTGGAGGAGGATGTCTTGTGATATCACACACTGCACTTCTAATTGCCTTGCTTGTAATTGCAATTCATAGCATGGCCGGCATTGTGGCTGCACCAGGACTAATGGGTTGCTCGTTGTATGCATTCAGAAAGCAAATCAAGTTGGTTCATCGAGGGCTTGAGAAAAGCAGGTTAGAAAAAAGACTTGGCGCACAGCTAGATCTTGCTGCCAAAGGAATTTACATATTGATCAATGATTTCAATACCGTGAGCAGGTTGACGAGGAGCTTATTTGATGAGGTCGAACATCAGAAAGCTCTTGCTGATATGTGTGTTAGGAATAACAAGCCTGAACTATTGAAAGAGGTCGTGAAAGAAATTCACATTCACGACTCAAGCTACCTGGAGCAGCTAGACGAGCTTGAGCGACATATCTACTTGTGTTTTCATACCATAAATAGATTCAGAAGGCTTGTTATGGACGAGATAATGGTTGCATCCAGCAGTACAGCTGATGATCATCAGCAAAAATTCCCATGAAGACGAGGACAATATTGGGATAGAGATAGTGGCAGCAGGCGATATTTGGTGTTACAAATACAATACAGGATCCCCATTGAAATTGCTTCTCCCCTGGCTCGGCTCACCCGGATTTTTGTTTTCAAATAACGTCAAAACAAGGCACGTCCAAAGCCAATTGTTAACCCTGTATTCATTAATACAATCTCCATTGATAATCCAACTTCCAGCATATTATGCTAACGCCCGATGAAATCTACGATTAATCTATATTCCCTGTTAACATGTTCAAGAAGTCCATGTGTTTTTTTGCTTGAAAAATATATTAAATTAATTTTTTTTAAAAAATATTTTTAATACCAGCACTTCAAAACTAATCCAAAAACACACAAAAATTAATTTGAAGCTAAAAAAATCAAGAATTTTCAAAAAACACTGTATAACCGCATAACTGCAATCACAAACACCCCCAAAAATATTTTACTTCTTTCATAGTCAGAAATTACTTTGCATATTTAGCATTGTCCGATTCTAGTCAGGTATGCCTAAAGCAAATATTTTCACATAATAAATTAAGAGAAATCATCAATAAATGTAGAAATAGTTCTCTAGCAACCTGACATGTTTTATTGCCAAAAAAAAGGGAGGCTGTTTTCTTGGCATCCCAGTCATTACCCATCAGGTAGCGTAAGCTCAGTGACGCATCATCGTGCTACTTGTGCAAGCTGTACCTCAATGTCCGGTATGACGCCGCCGCTTTCTTTCCGCGTATTAGCAAAAGAAGCACAATCCAATTTACTGTTCTGCTTTACTCTATTTGTGGAGGAATAAAATGGACTGATAATTTAACGAGATACAATACGGGGGGAGAATTACAATTCGTCAAATTGGTTTGGAGATTAACCTGGAGGGTGTGGCCCATCAAAGGAACGGATGACCGGAGGAATTCCACATGAAGCTCGGCAATTCTTGTTTTTCTCCAAGGCCATAAAACTTACCTAAGCATCCCTGACAAATCAGCTCCCTTCTCTCAGTTTCTTGTATTCTTCAAGGCCCAACAATGAAGCTTTGACCTTCAGCCAATCTGCTGGCTTTGGCATGATAATGGCAATGTACCCTTCCCTGTCTGTCTGCAATTTGGTCAGGAAAACATCTGATAAATTTAGATGCCGATATAATTTTGACTACCTGGATATTTTCCTACATTTCGACACGATATGTAAGGCTACAATCAGCACCACACCATCATGTAGATTTACAGTACATTGGGCCTTATTTTGGCTCAAGCTGCAATTAACTAAAAAAGGGCAAATCTTGTAAAGAGCACATGATAGTTTTCTCTGAAGAAAGTAAGAGGGAATATTAATTGATCACTAATTCAACAACGAGGTTCCTATCTGGAAAGAAACTTGCATCTGAGATATGGTATGCATGGAACAGTAAAACTTACTGAAGAGTTAAGCAATTCTGGCTGTTTGATTAGTCTGTCATTCACTTCCAACAGAGAGCCTTTAACACAACATCTGTCAAAAATCAACAATAAAATTCAACTCCAATATTAAAATGAAGTTCGGTGGGGGGAAAGGGAGTGTGGACCTGAGAAAAAAAAGTTGTACCTGACAATATAAGAATCATTCTGGGTGCAAACTTTACACAGAGCAGTATTAGACTCAAAGTGCTGCGCATTCTGCAAAAGAAGATCTCCGTTGTTAGTAAAACTTTGCTAAACAAGTATATAAGAAGATGAATCAACTCCTGATCCTAACTGCATCTTTACAAAACAGAAGTCCGACTGGTCTCCAGAATCATTTCCCTCCAAAGCAGTCACATTACCTCTCAATGCAATCAGCTCAGGTTTCCAGTTCTGCTATGTAAAACTGGCCGATTGCACTTCCAATGATACGAAACCCATGAAACCAATGAGCACCAAATGAAACAGTGCCGCTAAAAGAAGTGGAAACTAACTGATTTTTAGATTTGATCATCTTATTTTTTCAGTGAATGACACTATAAATCCAAATTAGATGGTGGACTTCCATTATCACTAAGCATCCAAACATCTAGAAAACCTAAAAAAAAAATATCTTAATGCTTGCAACCATGTTAGAAATTTAAATTCCATTATCCCCATCAATTTAAAAGCCAGCAAGAGGCCCTTTTAAGAAACCAACCAGGCTCCTAGTAATGGGATTTTCAAAAGGTCTAGTTTTTACCAATTTCTTCATACAATTCGCTAAATTCTCAGGAAAGTTGCTCAATTTTTATACAATAAAAGAGCTACAGCCATAAAAGAACAGACCTTTTTTCGCTTTCCGGTGACCTTAAAGCCACTACGATCAGACTTGCCAACATTGAAATCAACAACCGTTATCCCTCCTTCATCCTTAAAAGCCACATGGGTCCGAGCCAAACCAATCACACACAACCTTTTTTCAATCCCAAAAACAAAACACATTTAATTCAACAATCAATCAAACCCTACAAATTTAAAACAAGAGTTAAAATACTACCCATTGGCATGCCTAAAAACGTACTGGTCGTGTCCTGGCTTCACAAAATCTAATAAAAATCCCACAAATCAAGCAAAGTATTAGCTTTCTTAAGCATCATAAATTAAACAAAAAACAAAAAAGATAGAGTTAATCAACCTGGAGCAAAATAGGAGACGAAGTTGGTCTGAACTGAAGAGGGAGGAGCGGTAGGAAGATCACGGATGTCAGGTAAAATCAGCTTATGCAACTCTTCTTCATCTTCTTCTTCTCCCTTTAGTTCTTGGTCGAGGTTTTGAGTGGGGTTGTTTCGCACTGGTGATTTTTCAAGATCGTTTGCTTCATTATTCATTGGAATCTCTAGAGAGGGGAGACAAGAGAGTCGACTGTGGCAGCTCGTAGGTTACAGTTGAACAGTCCTTGTCTGTCTCTGATACCTGTTACGGCTGTACAATATATCTTCTCGGCAATTTTTGGGGGTGGGCGCTTTGTTAAATTTTGATTTTTATAAAAAAATATATTTTTATATTTTCTTAATAATAATATCAAATATATTATTTTAAAATATAAATATATTTTAAAAAATAATAATTACTACACTTTTAAATATTTTTCTAAATTAATAATAATTCCAGCCTTCTAGATCTACAAAAAAAATTATTTTAAAATAATTAATTTTAAATTTATGTTGATTTAATCCTAAAATAAAAAAAATACCTCATAGAGGGTATAATATTATTTTGAGATTAACTTTAATTTTTATATTAAAAAATCTAGTTATATTTTTTTTTTAATTTTAAACTATAATTAATCAAATAACCGAATCAAATTGATATTAATTTAATTTTATATTTTTAAAAACTAAATAAAATCAATTTAATTCATATATATTTTAATTAAACTAAACTAAATATTTAATTTACAATATTTTTCTTGAAATGGTCTGATAATCTCAATAACTATCCAAGATAGTGCTATGAAATTCAATTATCATTTTTTTTTATAATAAATGTTATTGGGTTTGTGACCATTTTATTATTCTATTAGTGAAGTGATGGACATGAAGAATTTGAAAAATCTTTGTCGGATGCAAGGATAGAGAAAAGGAAAAACACAGAAAAAAGGAATTCCTTTCACTAAAATATCGATCGAACAGACAAGCAAGCTCGCAAACAATAGCTTCAGATTAACTTGATCCCTTAAAAAGAATGAAATCACTCATAAAATGGAATAAAAATTACAAAATAATGTGTTGATGGATAGTAGTCTCACTCACACTCCCATGAATCCACATCATCTGACCACTTTACAGTCTAGCCTGATCTCTTGTCCGCCACTGATGCTACTCATCTTGATCATGGACTTAACAAAAGCTTTTTCAAACGTCTCATGGGAGCTAGCGAATTTAGAAACCAATGCCTTGGTTTTTCTTGTTGAGAGTAGAGCTTGATCTGAAGAGAAAAGACTTTTTCCCTGGAGTAGCAACTTGTAGTAAACGTTGTCGAATGTGGTTGTTGAAGAGTCCATTGTAGCACCTGCATTTTTTACCTTATTGTGTGCGGGACAGACACTCCTTAGACTGCTTCCAAAAGATGGGTTCAAAGTTGGATCCACGTCGAGAGTCGCATTGAAGTTGTGGATTCTGTTCTGGAATGATGAACAATGAGAGAACCCAAGAGTGTGACCTCCTACACGCATACATGTTTTTGATCAGCTGTACGATTTTGTAATGGATTAATGTTTTCATGATGGCCATTGAATATGTTACCTGAGAGAGCTACTAGATCCTTCAAAGAAAGACCTCTTTGGGAGAAGCTTTGCTGTAACTGGGAAATGTTAAAGGTGGGAGCTGGTAATTGCCTGGTTTCGCTTGCCTTCGAAATTCTTCCATCTTTTCTTCCTTTTGGCACATCCCAAGTGGGACCTCCAGACTAAGACATGCACACATCAGATATCAATAATCTAAGCCAAGGTTGAAGGTTATAAGTTAATAGACAGTTGCAATAGCACAGCTGCCATTATCATCACTGTTACTGAGTTTTTGTATTGTTGGAGGAACTAATTACCAAAGCTACTGCATCTCTTGCGGCAAGAGCCAAAATATCAGCACAAGAAACCACGCCAGGGCACAAAGCTTCCACCGTTTTCTTGGCATTATCAATAACATAAAATGCATGCAATGAAATGTTAGGAGGCCCATCTTTCTCCGCTTTGTTCTTGCCCTTGGATGCCAAGAGCACAGAAGCATCACAACCCTTCAAAATGCAACCAAAAGGAAATTAAGTAAGCTACCATTAATTTTTAAAGAACTGATGTATGTAACTGTAAACAATGTCAGTAATTACTCTAATAAAGCAATCATGAAACTGCATCCGAAGTAGTGCAGCAGGAACTGTTTTGTCATTCATCATTGCCTTCTTGACAGCATGAGTAACGGCAGACTCAAGCTGAGGGCAGGTCTGTTCATAGTAGTTTGAGCTCAGGGCACTAACAGAGGAAGACATTTGGAAAATGACCAGAAGAGCAAATACAAGACCAGCCGCCGCCGCCATTGTTTCAAAAACTTTGAATCGAACTCCTTATTCTTGATCCTCTGTTATCTATGGAACTCAACCGAAAGAGATAGGTATTTATAGCAGAGACTCGAGAGACAAGACTTGCATCAGGGTTGTTAGTGAGGGATATGGTTGTTAGCAAATTTGGTGATCAAGAACCTTATTAGTGGAGTAGTGTTGAAGCATGCACCAAAAAAACACAACCCTTGTCACATTTTTGTTGTTTGTTTCATTCTTTTAAAAAGGAAGTTGATGCTGCAGTGGAGGCTTGCCTCTTGACTTCCGTTTTAAAAATTATTGGACAGCATTTCGAGCCATGTTACATTTGATCATCAATCAATGATATTCTTTTTGTTGAAGTAGTGTTGAAGCATCCTTAATTATGAGAAAACAACCCATTTCTCGAGCCTTAATCAGCTAGTTTGAGCTTATTACTCTTAACTTGTGGCTAAAATTCATGTTCTATATTGGCTAGTTTTTACATATTAGCATTAGATTACTATCTTGAAATATTAAAGAGACGAAGATTGTGGAAACAGAGAGGTCGTATTCCTCTTATACCCTTTTGTTTTGAAATAATAAAGATTCATTTTAAAATTATTTTAGAGATAACTTATTTTGTATATCCATATCTCTTCGATCAAATACTTTTTTTCTTTTCATGCACACTAAATTTACTTGTTCTGTTTAATGAAAATTGAGAATGGTCTCACACTGGATCACAAACAGTTGAAACCAGGGGAACATGTAGGTGGCGGCCCAGATTACCTGCTTATAACTTTCTTCAAGCAAGATTATAAATACGTAAAGTGCGATCACTGGAGCAGAAGAAACTAACCCCACAAGAGCTTTAAAAGAATATATTTGGTGGATGAGGTTGAACAAACAAAGGCATTCTTTCATAATTTAAGCTTAGTCAAGCTTTTCATGGGGTATCTATGTATTCTATGGGTCTGAATCAACAACCTGATAAACTTCAGATTATATTTTCGAATTTATATTTCATTGACGACCTTAGAAGTTGAAATCATCAATAGGTTCAATCACTTTCAGATTGTACAGCAGGAGACGCAAGTTAGCTGGAGGAATTTCAAAATTAAACCTTGTAACTGCTGTTTTTACTTATTATTTTTTCTATTGTAGTGTACTTTGATGTCTTTAAACCATAATTGTAAAATCCGGATGGACATGGAACTGATCTGGACTTGGATCGGTTCGAATTGAAAAAAGAAAAAGAAAAAAGCTGATATAGTGAAAATTAGCACCAATAACAGAGATACGGAGGCTAGCAGGGCCCCGTTTCCTACAAGAAAATTGTTTTTTTTAATTATTTTTTTTAATTCATGAATCAACTTGTATGTCAGGTTTGATTTCAAAATAATCTGGATTAGGTTTTATAACTATATTTCAATATAAAATTAATGCAGTGATTATATATTCCAACATGATAAGGATCAATAAGATAGTATCTTCAATATTTGAAGGGATTTGCTTATAATATAATATGATACGAGTTAGGGTCAGTCAGTCCAGCCAAGGGCCAAGTGCTGTCACGTCGAGTGTCCTGTCCCCTTGACAGAGTGGAATATAACTTTGAGTCCTTTGTTGTTTATTAAAAACAAAAAAACAAAACACTAACTATTTAGTTCCTGCAGTACAAAGGTTGATTTAATTGACCATGTTTAGATTAGTATTTTTTTTTCTTTCAGAAATGATCTTATTTCTTAATCAAAATTTACCATATACCTTCTTCTATTTCATTTCTTCCATTTAAAAAAATAAAAAATTATTGAAATATTAAAAAAATGAAATTAAAGAAAAGGATTGTTATAAAGGAATTTTAAAATATAAAGATTAAATTCACAATGACAAATTGATTAGCTTCATTAAATGCATCGAGAGTTAACCCAAAGAATCTTAAGTGAGATCTAACATTATCAATTTAAAAAAATCTTTATTTTTATTTAAAACAACATTGTTTCAATGTTCTTCTAAATTTTTTTTGTTGAAATTATATTATTTTATTTAAAAAACTTAAAACATTATTATTTTATAATAAATATGATTTGAACCACTTACTTGAATATTAATATAATTAACTAGTAACTCGAGTCTTGTATCACATCAATGATTTAGCAAAGTAGGGGTACAAAAGCTTAAAATGGAAAGCTTTGTGCTTTGATTGACTTCTACGTTTCTAACCCTGAAGCTTGCAATCAGTTACATGGATTTATTATGTTGTGATTATTTTTTTTAATCCTAGATCAGGCTCATTTTTCAAAAGAAATCATATTACTACAGGCTGGAAAAGATAAAAATTTCGCCTCGTTAAGCGGAGGTTTGCCGTTGTGTGAGCGGCTGAGAACCGAAAAGGAGGGGGGCTCAAAGACCCGATAAGAAGGAGGCATCAGTTGGGCCTCCAAACACACCAAACTCGAGGCCTGCCTATGACCCTCTGTTTATCAAGATACAAGTGTTTGAGTTAGTCCCCAAACTATAACTATTTTAGAAACAGATCCCCAACCTGATTATTTGTTTACCAATTGGATAACCGTTGTGTTCAGGAATTCTCCATTCTATCCTTCCACTAACAAATATTCCCAATACTATCTGTAGATTGGGGACCCAATTGAGAATAAGTTGTAGGTTGGGGACTAATCTGAGGTTACCTTTTCTATATTTTCACAAATGATATGATGTTTATTTCGTTGGCAAGCACTGAAATACAAGGATGAGAAACATAACCTTGAACATACCCTGTGCCTTCTGGTTCGTGAAACATTCCTGCAATGCGTTTCCATGTCGAGCAAAAGCGAAAAACAGTCATCAAATCTATTGGTGGATCGATTCTTCTATCTCATAGAATCATGTTACAAGCATATGAATTAGAAAAAGAAAAAAGAAATCTTTTATTTTACAAGCTTAAGATAACCCAGATGAAGATATTATTTATATGATTAAGCTGCAAATTGATTGCGCTTCTTATTAAGCCGCAACTATATACTACTCTGCAAATCCCTGATCTCCAAATGTTCCGTGTCGAGCTTAATTTGCTTCCTTGGATTGGAAAGCACAACAGCTCCGGAGCAGCTAGCCTTGAGTTCATGGGATCACCTCCTCACCCTCCCTCTTCAAAGCACAATCCAGAGCCAGAAAAGTACTGTCCCGGCCAACATCAAGGAAAAGAAAAAATTGTGGCGGGCTGCTCTATTAAAATTACAAGCAGGCCTCAGCCAATTTAGAGGCTGAACTCTAAAGCTGCTGATGATTAATTTAGAACTGTACTGAGCTTTGGAAAGTCTGGCCAAACCCCCAATTTGCTGGAACAATGTCTGTAAAGAATCTAGTCTGTCCATCAGTAGTGGTGACCTTAAAGGACAAAGATTGGCCATTAAGATAAGCATTAGATTGCCAATTAGCCCCCCAGTTTCTTGACATTGCCAGCCAGCCTGTTTTTGAGCCTTTAATGGACACAGATTGAATGGATCCAGCTCCAGCTACATTGGTAATCAAGACGAGCTCAAAGTAGTTTCTTCCATTAATTGTGAATCTGACTCCACCATGCTTCTTGCAAGGAACCCTGCAGCATTAAACCGCATAGAATATTTGATTATATATATAAAAAAGAAAATTGGAAAAAGAAAGTATAGCCAGTGAATCTGATTAGTACTATACATACTTTTGGAAATAAACAGGCACGATCCCTCCCCTATAAATACCAATCTTTTCCCAAGCAGGCTGGGCCATATCGAAATGCTGGAGGGGAGGGTTGCACCAGCCTCCATTGTTGTTGGGAAGAGCAAAATTCGGGGGGCAGAAATTTGTTGCAGTAATAGTCACAGACTTCCCTTTAATACACCATCTGGAATCCGTTTGAAAATCACACATAATTCTGTAGCATTCTCCACATGAAGCTCCATCATTGAACAAAGCAGTGCTTAAAGCGGCAGTCCTAGTCCCATAACCAGTAGAATACAAGTTTCCATATCCACAAGCCCCTCCTGCAGAAGTGAAATGTTATTAGCTGTTGTGAACCCAAAAAACCATGAAAACAAGAAAAAGATATACGAAGTGTCGTTACGTTACGTACCCATAGTTCCTGAGGCATCACTACCTCCATAAAATGTAGCATGACCTTTCATCCATCTTGATGGGGCAAATGCATTAACATTGATAGCAAAATAGTTGCAGAATTGCAGCCAGATTGCAAATGCAAGAAGCAGTTTTCCCATTTTTTGAAAAGATAGATACTGCAGAAACAATGATAAGAGAATGGAGAGTGAGGATTGCTGATAGCTAGTGTATTTACATTTGCAATGACAAGAACCGCCTCTATAAATAAGGTAACAGATGTGGCAGACTTCCTTGACGCAACATCACATGTGACCTCTGATAAACTTGTAAACCTTATTACGCTTGAATTATCTCTGAAAGAATGCAGAATTCTGAACCTCATTCAATTATTCCCACGTTCTCATAATCTCTTATTGCGTGTCCACATGCACTTCACCCAGCAGAGAAGCCGGGAAAAAATCAAAATCCACAAGACAAGTTGCTTCTTTTAATTGTTAAGTTGGTGGTATTTGACAGCATATACATTTTTTTTTCGTAGATCATATCATATTGCCTCACATGGCAATGCCTTGACCCTATGATGCAATGATATTAATCATGTCTCATGAGCACATGACTCGCTTTTTCTTTCTTTTTTTTTTTTGACAGCAGACGGTGATGTGTTGGTATATATTTCTCTTGTTTAGATCTGTTTATATAAGGTTTAGGCTCAACCAAATCATCATGATTTTTACTGTTAATTAAATTTATCAAAATTAAAGCACCTAACTCCATGTAGGGAGGGATTAGTGATCATACTAATATTTCAATCGGCTAAGTTCAATTTAATCATAAGGTCTAATTATATTTTGTATTAAAACGTAACTAATTAACATGTTAATGAGTGTATTGAATATTGTAATGCATAATATTTTTTAAAAGTATTTTTTATTTAAAAATATAATAAAATAATTTTTTTAGTTTTAATAGTAACAAATCAAAATTAAGACACATAAAAAATAAATTAATTTAAAGTTTTTTTAAAACAAATATTTTTTTTTTAAATACATAAAAACGAAAGCAGCTGCTAATTGAATAGTGCTAATCTTATTGGAAATTCTTCTCGGAATATCTTACCGGGAAAAAAAAAAACATTGAATTCATGGGATTTATTAGCAGAATCAACTAATTAAATATATGAATATTTTCACGAAATGATTTTGGGGAAAAAATTCAATAAAATTTATTAGCACTGCTGTATACTCCCCCAAGTTCCATCTGCCATTTCACTGAACTTGGTCTCATGATTAAATTTGACTGTTTTATCGGCAATGAGTAGGTAATTGTGGGAATGGGATTAAGAAAAAGTAAAACAATTGGGATTCGGTAATCGTACAAGTAGGAACTCCATGAAGTTGAATCAATCAACAAGCACATTTCCATTTAGTTGATTTGATATGATAATAAAAAGTCAAAAACAGAACATGGACTCATGAGTACATTGGGAGTTTCCTTGTTATGTGGCAAAAATGATTGGAATCATATGGTCCACATGAGATTAGCTGATCGGACGGGAGAGATTCCTGTTTTTTGATATATATATATATATATATAAATGATTTACGAGTATATTTCTATGTGGTGTGGTTACAGGATTAGAATTCGGGATCTCTTGTTATTCGTTTTGTACCTGGCTCCTTAATCTCTTGATATGATGAAACAAAGACATGACTAAAGTACCTTGGTCTTCCTGGATTTCTGTACCATGCTCGGTTCTTTAATGTGGAATCATATGACACGTCAGGCCTAGTTTTAGAGACCAGATTGGGAGCTTGTAAGCTGTAGCTCGATTTGTATCCATACCACTTCTCTTGAAGAGGTTTCGGGTTTGACCTTCTCTCTTGTAGCGTAAATGTCTCGAGTCTCCTTCGATATATCAGCCACCCATTCGCATGATCAATCTTAGCTATAATTGCTCCATCACGGATGGCCTTCGCTACAATGTTTTCGACTTAGTGCCATCAGGACTGGACTGCGCAACGTCAGCCTTGTATTTCCCCTGCTAAACTTAGGCACAGAACAGTTAAAAACACGAACAGATTACTTTTTCTCCTATTTTTTTAAACAAACGATCCATAAGAAGTGATCAGAAGCAAATTCCATACCTGCTGACTTGAGTGTTATCGGAATTTTGGTGCCTTTGACCTCAATTTCTCTGCCTGATCATATAGGTTGTAATGCAGGTAAGTACAAAGCAACAGATTGAGAAGTGTTTCCTACATGATTGTCATTGTATCACATATGAACTCTTGAATTCCGAACAAAAGCAAAATTCAGAAAATCTTGAATTAAAGTTTCTTCTGTCAGATTCTTCCTCAAGCGATTCGAAATCCGCACCGCTCGTGCTGTTCAGAAAACATACGGGCTATGCGCAATAAATGATACTATAACTATCAAGCCTGCTAAAAAGAATTGGAAAAGAAAAACACAAAACAGATCGATCATAGCCTAAAATAAACATAATGTAGGTTAATCGATGTGAATATGAGAGTTGCTAACTTCGAAGAGTGGCCATGATAGATAGTTGAGCTGGAATATACAGCAGCGGAGTTGCTGCTTATCTTTGAATCTTTAGACATTATTGTTGAAATCTGCATTAGATATTAAATAATTATCTTGTTAGATGAAGAAGAGTGAAGATATAATTTATTTTATTTAAAAAAAAAAAACTCTTTGATTTTAAGAATTATATAAGCCTACATTAACATGTATTATTAATTAGATTATACTTAGAAGAGAGAATGAGAATGAGAATGAAATTTAAACTTTTAATTTCTTAATCATTAAAATTTTAATATTATATCAAAAAACTATCTTAATTAAAAAATTTAAACTGTTAAATTAAGATAATTTTTTAATATGATATCAAAATCTTGTTAATTAAGAAATCACGAATTTAAATCTCACTACTCTTTTTTTATTTAATAAAAATTAAATATAAAGTAATGTAAATTTATTCAATAAGCTTTTGCTTAGAGTAATGTATTAAAAAGTTATATAAATTATATTTTATAGATTTATCTAATAATTTAGATAAAAAATTGGGAGGTAATGATGGATTTAGGGTTTAATTTTGGTAAGTGAAATGCAGCGAGTACGCCCCTGCAAATCTTAGCTAGTTGTGGAGCCGGAGAGAGTTCGCTCTAGAATGGTTGGAGTTCATTTTGGTGCTTTAGGATTTGGAGGAAACTCTCTAGTCGTTTTTTTAGCCTTTTGTCCTGATGTTATGTCATTTTAATGGGCCCACAACTAGATTTATGCTGGCACAACAATAAAATAAAATTTAATATAATAAATAAGACAAATTATTGAAAAATAAAATATTTATCTATTATCTTCACAGACATATGAATAAATTGAATAATGAGATTTTGATGCTACCATAATAAAAATAAACGGTGGTATTAAAAAGAAAGTATAATAAACAGTAAAGACGATAAATTTTCAGGAAATAATTATTGTAATTTATGCCGATTTATTTATTGGGGTGGTTGTGATTTTAAATTGTAAGTAGTGTAGATTATAATTTAGTCCATGTACTTTGACATTTTACTTGTTAGTACTTTTAGCTCTTAAAATCATAAGTTCACTGTTAATTATTCCTTTAGCAATTTCTAAATTATTATTTTTAATTAGATTTTTTATTTTTTGAGTAGTAGATGAGATTCGAAATTTTAAATTAAACGAGGGATATTTTAGAAATAAAAACAATTCAATTGTCATGAAAAACAGTACAAGGACTAAGTTACGAACAATTCCACCATGGAAATACAAGTACTTTCCTTGTGTTGTTGAAACAAGTTTATTTTCTTAGTAAAGAGAGTATAGAAAGTGGGGGTTAGAGGCCACAAACTGGGAAACATGGAGCATCATTTCTTAAGATACTTATCCCTCACCTCTTCTAATAGTTCAAGTAATTCTCCATAGAGTACTTGACTTGCTGATCTCCTATTGTCATGCATATCATTGCCTGATGGGAGGGGCAAAGCCCGGAGAGTCTCATTGTACAAGTTAAGATAGAAAGAAATCCAAGAGCTGAAGACAACCTGTGGCTCGCTGTAGCGTAAATGAATCGAGTCTCCTTCGATATCAGCCACCCATTTGCATGATCAATCTTAGCGTTAATTGCTCCATCGCGGATGGCCTTTGCCTCAACGTTTTCGACATCTGCAAGGAGGTTTCTGGAATGCATCTTCAATTTATCAGCTGCTACTGCAAGTGAGATGCTGGAATAGGAGATGCTGAGGCTGCGCAGTCCAGTCCTGTTGACACTATGTTGCAGACGAACAATCAAATTTTTTGTTCCGTCTGATACCAAAGTGCCAGCAAACTCTTCTGCGACATTACCGAACAGCTCCAGGTCACCAATTCGTACAGCCTGACAAATTAACCAGACAGTCGTAATTATGCAGAGAAATCGATAGAAATGAGCATGCTCATGTATTATCAGGCCTAAAGATCCAAACCATTGGCCATGTCAACTAAAGCACTTGAAGAAAAGCCACTCACATTTGTAAGCTCGAAGTATGGCCTCAAAATCCTTTCCATTCCACTCTGCATAAAAGCTGTCCTCTCAGGTATTTCTCCCAGTAGTAAACGAACTAGGACAGTCCACTTTGTACATTGAATTCGAAAGCCACGAGATGCAACTAGACCTCTCCAAACAGCTTGCCGGAAACTTTCTTTTGCATCAGTATATGCCAGTCGAATCGTCTGAATCTTTCCAGTATAAAACAAGTATCGGCGAGTCTGCAGGGAGCATGTATTAATTCAGGAATAAATTGGATGCACAAAACATCTTCTTTTTGTTGTTAGGTGCTCTCTACCATCAAAAAAAGGGCCTTGTCTTTCCCCTGCTAAACTCGGCCACAGAACAGTTAAAAACACAAACAGATTACTGTTTCTCCTCCTTTTTTTTTGTCCCAGCAAGCGATCCATAAGAAGTGATCAGAAGCAAATTCCATACCTGCTGACTTGAGCGTGATAGAAATTTTGGTGCCTTTGACCTCAATTTCTCTGCCTGATCATATAGGTTGTAATGCAGGTAATTACGAAGCAACATATTGAGAAGTGTTTCCTACATCATTGTATTTGTATAACATACGAACTCTTGAATTCCAAACAGAAACAACCTCCACGTCGACTAGCAACTAACCTGTCCCAGCTCATCATGTTTCAAAGCGCGCTATACCAGTCAAGGAGGTTCCTGAAAATGAAAGTAAAGCACTAGAGTTATAAAACAATGTGATCATATTTCAGAACAAAGCAACTCTGCTATTACATTTCGCCTTCATCTTAACAAGATGTCAATGTACCTTTCGAAAGAACGTGTAGGTTGAGGTTCCATATAAAATTACAGGTTTAAATTATGCTAATTTATCTTCCTTACAGGTTCCGCGATAGACAAAGTAACATCAAGATAAAGATCTTCTTACCAACGAAATTCAGCAAGATCACCTGAGACCTCATAGCTATACGAGTAATAGAAATACAGCTTAGCTGCTAGAACACTAACAGTGTCAAGCTCTGCCATGTTTAGGCTCATCACTGAATATATTGAGCTTAGCTGCTAAAATTCAGCAGATATTGAATTAAAGTATCTTCTGTCAGGTTCTTCCTCAAGCAATTCGTAAGTCGAACAGCACGAGCTGTTCGGAGAACATCCGAGCTAAGCTCAATATGTGATACTGTTTTCATCAAGCCTTCCAAAAAAGAATTGGAAAAGGAAAACATAAAGCAGATCAATCATAGCTTAAAGAAAACGTAATATTGAACTACATAAATAAAAATCGATGTGAATATGAGAGTTACTAACTTTCATAAGTGGAAATGAAAGCTGAGGTGTAAGATGAAGCAGTGGAGTTGCTATTAATCTCTGAATCTTGAGACATTGCTGCTGAAATCTGTATGAAAAATGGAAATCTGTGAGGAAATGGCGGATTTAGGGTTTGATTTTGGTAAGGGAAATGTAGTGACTTAGTACGTACCTGCAAATCTTAGCTAGTGGTGGAGCTGCAGAGAGCTAGCTCTAGAACGGTTAGAGTTCGTTTTGGTGCTTGGGATTTGACATCAGTTTCACGTTTCTTTTCATCTAAGTTTCTCCCTCTCTTTTAGTTTTAGTTCTGTTTTTCTGTTATGTTGATGGGTCCATAAGTAAATTTATGCTGGCACAATAATACATTAAAATTAAAATATAATATAATAAATAAGATAAACTTTAAGAAATAATTCCATTGTTTGTTGAAAACGCGTATCATCTAGAGTTATTAGATCCACACCGAGGTGGGTCCGACTCAAAACCTAAATTACCTAGCAAGTCATTGAGTCAATTTAAATTATAATTTAAAAACCTCATTTCAAGAATTTTTTTTGGTGATTCAAAATAAAACCTGGCTTAGGTGAAGTTTCAAGTGGATAGATCCTGTAATTAATTCGTTAAACGGGCTTAGATTTTATAAACATGTTACGATGATATTAGGAGCAATTAGAAAAATGGATAAATTAATGGGTGGAAACTTAAATAGAGGGATCCTGTTGAAACAGCTAAAGAAACGTCAAGCTAGATTTTAATCCACGAATTAGAAACAGCATATATGGAGTCGGTCCACAACGACACCAACCATAAAAGTGAATGTAGTCTTGGTAAAAAACGGTGGTCATCTACGGTCTGTCCGAGATAATTCATCCCCAGGTACAAAGCATATCTAAAATGGGGATTGTAACATTAGGTCAAACTAGTGATTCCACCATGGAAATACAGGGTACTATCCATATGATACTGAAACAAACATGTTTGTTTAGGAATAGGAAATGTAGAAAGTGGAGAATCAAGACCAGAAACATGGGGCATCGGAGTCTTTCTAAAAATACGTCTCATCCTCGTCCATGTATTCCCTTGCTATTTCTTCATCAAGCACTTGGCTTTCTCTCCAGTACTCATCGGAGTCTCTCTCTTCTTGCGTCTTTGGCTGGAACCGCAGGGCCTTGACTGCGTCATTCTGCAAGTTAAGACTGAAAGCAATCCTAGAGCTGAAGACAGCGAGTGGCTTGGCCGTAGAGTAAATGTCTCCGGTGTCCTTTGATACCAACCACCCATTTGCATGATCTAAAATAGCGTGGATTGCACCATCACGGATGGCCTTCGCTGTGATGCTTTCGACATCTGCAACAGGGTTTGCAGAGTCCAGCTTCAATTTTTCAGCAACATCAGCAAGTGAGATCCGGGAATAGGAGATGCTGATTTTGCGTAGCCCGGTTCTGATGACATTATGTCGCAGTCGAACAATCAGATTGTAGGTTTTGTCTGATCCGAAAAAACCAGCAAAATCTTCTGCAACATTCCTAAATAGCTCCAGGTCACCAATTCGTACAGCCTGAAAGATTTATCAGAGTTGTAGCTGTTCAGAGAAATCCATAGAAATGAGCACGCCTATGCATGCTTTGCATATTTGTCTGGCCTAAAGACTCGACCAATCGGCCATATCAACTACAGCACTTAAAAGAAAGCCACTCACATTTGTAAGCATGAAGTATGGCCTCAAAGCCCTCTCCATTCCACTCTGCTTAAAGATTGTCCTCTCTGGTATTTCTCCCAATAGTAAATGAACAAGGACAGCCCATTTGCTACACAGAATTCGAAAGCCATGAGCTGCAACAGGAGCTTTCCGAGCAGCATGAAGGAGACTCTCTCTAGCATCTTTATACTTCAATTGTATTGTCTGAATCTTTCCAAGATAAAACAGGTATCGACAAACCTAGAAAGAGCATTTTATTAATTCAGAAATAAGTTGGAAAAACAGATTTAGCATTTTTGTGGTAATTAGGTGCCACCCAGCTAAAAAGTGCTATGCATTTCCCCTTTTAGATTTTGATATAGACCATTTAAAAACAAAAAGAAGTTCCTTCCCTGCCCCCTTTGTTTTTTTCTTTAATGTCCAATACAGATATCAAGAAGAGACCAGAAACAAAATCCATACCTGCTGAATTGTGTGTGATTGAAATCGCCGTGCCTTTGACCTCAATTTCTCTGCCTGGTCATAGAAGTTGTAATGCAGGTAATTACGAAGCAACAGATTGAGAAGTGTTTCCTGCTTCATTGTCATTGTATCGCATATGAGAAACTGAATTTGCAAAGTAAACAACATCCAGGTTGACTGGAAACAAACCTGACCCAGTTCATCATGGTGCAAAGTCGAAATGGTAAGCAAGTGAAGAAGGTCCCTGAAAATAAAGTATAGTAGTAGTAATGTTACTTAGAAACAGTAATCTGACCATTGATGACTTCCCTCCAATCACCTTATGTTGCCCATCTTACAACAGGATGTTAATGTATCTTCCTAAAGGACACATATGTTCCATACACAAAATTATAGACTCAACTGACAGACAACCACGTCTAGGTAAAGATAAAGTTTCACTTACCAACGAATTTCAGCAAGATCATCTATGACCTCATGGATATACGAATAATAAAAGTACACCCTAGATGCTAGAACACCAGCAGTTTCAACAGCACCTCTGCTTAGGTTCTCCACTCGAACAACAGCAGCCGAGGAGAAAGCTTTAGCCTGAAAATGATATTATTAGCACAATTACCATACAATTATAAACACTATGATTCCACTCCTAAATAGACAGAAAGGGAAATCAGGAAAAAAACTAGCATAACCTCATTGTATCTATTCTGATCAATCAGAAATAGCAGCATAAGCAAGTAACAGTAAATCTCAAGCTCTGGAGAAACGCGTTTTGCTGGAGCGGATGTTGCAGAATCAGCTTCCATTCCAAGCTCACCTCTCTATAACCCATATGAATAACAGCTTTAATAACCAACCACTTTCAAGAAGAAAAAATGTAAATCGTCCCTCGAGATTTTATTTTTAAAAAACTTCAAAAAATCGCCATAAAATAATCCCAAATGTAATTAAATCATTAACAAAAAATGATTTCAATACGTTTTGAAGTTACCTGATGATGAAGAAATCCAGATAGTCGGTTATGCAGCTCAGAGCCTGGAGAAAGGGCAAAATCCAAAAAAGCTTGGAGCAGATTAGGCTCCGCCAGCTTCTTCTTCAAGCTATTAGTAAGGCGAACAGCACGAGCAATATGAAAAACCTCCTTCTTGCACGAGCCAGTCTCGATAAGCGATGCTATATCCATCAAGCCTACCAAAAAAACAAAATGGGAAAACAAAACAGAGAACGGATCGTAGCTTAAAAAACGTAATGTGCAATGGAAGTAAAAGCTGAGAATCGATGTGGTTACTTTTGAGGGAGCATTCAACAGGCGAGGTGATGGAATTAGAAGGAGAGGGGGTGCTGGAGCTTTTTATCTGGGCTTCGTTGGACATTTCTGCTGAGACCTTTATCAGAAGTGAAAATATGTGAGGAAATGATGAAGTTAGGATTTTATTTTGATGAGCGAAATGCAGCAAGTTACTACCTGCAAATCTTAGCTAGCAGTGTAGCTGGAGAAGCTCTGTAACGGTTGGGAGCTCGTTTTGATCCTTGGGATGTGGCATCAGTCACTCACGTTTCTTTTCATCCAAGTTTCTTCTGTTTTTTTTTTTTTTTTTTTNTTTTTTTTTTTTTGTCTATTGAGTGAGTGGATGAATGGGTTGTTCTGTTCAAGTTACGAAAAGATTAGTAAGGCAATGGGTTTTAACGATTGGTTTTTTTTTATATTCGTATGTTATTTATTATTTATTGGATAGAAAATTTATATATTTATATATCATCCAACAAGTTTTAATTATGGGATATTCATCATTTGATTATTATTATTATTATTATTATATGGATTGATTTAAGTCAGCATTCATCAAACTCGAATTAAATTATCATTCCTAGAAAAGAACCCAAATTAATGAATTCTCAAAATTCAATATCAGAATCAAAATGCAAGTCTCAGGACAATCCTCCTCTGAAGCAGTGAAACTAGAAATTTCATACATTACTTCATTTTTTCTTTTTTTGATAATATTAGCGATATTTCATTTGACTGAAAATGAATACAAGCAGCCGAACTTTCTGGAGTGGGACACATACAAGCACGGGAGGCCTCCAACCAAATGGTGGGATGAACTGTGTCCAGCATCCCTAGCTAATTCAACTCCCTCTTGGTTATATGAGATGAGTCTGGTTTCTGAGATAAAATGGCATTTCTAAAAAGGCTTCTGAAGTATCCATAGTTTATTACAGAGTGGTTCCCTTGCTAGAAAGAGTGACCCCCTGCTCTGTTATTCTCCAAGGCTCACAGAGGTTGGCAGTGAGTCTTGCTAGATTATCTGGTCAGCATTTAAGAGTCTAAGCATGTCAATGTGCATGGGCCAACATTCGAGCATCTTAGCACCCCCACGCCGAGGCTTCGGCTAAAGAATAAACCCCAATTAAAAAAGAGTGCGATGGGAACAATCACTCCTTTAGAATGTGCAATTCATTATTCCGAGGGAAATTGATGAGGGCAAAATCTCCGTGAAAGCAACTTTTTAAAGCATGCATCAATCCATTTCAATAGTAAAACAAGACAGAAATGGAAAAATAAAAGAATGCACTGCTAGGTAGAGATTAAAACGGTTACAAAAGTTCAAGCACCCCAACAACAGCCACAGCATAAAAAGGTAGCCCCGAGAGGCAATGGTTCAAACTTGAAAGGATTAGTCTATGGCGGTTACACAAGAATGTCCTAAAGTTAACACTACCGCTACTTGAGTCCAATAAAAAAAAAACTAATGGGAAAGAGGAATAGAGAGATGCCAAACATAATATTGGAGAAGGCACTAAACATTAATGTCTGCACTCGACTCTAAGGATGCCAAAATGAGCATCTTATGCAGCTGCAGGGATTGGGCCATTAGATCTAAATCCACGGCCTCTTCCGCGATTTCCCCTCCCACGGCCACGGCCTACAATCAATATACAACACGAATGACAGAGCATTTTTAACTGAAATCAATATGCAACAAATTATGCACCACAACTGACAAAAAGCATTTTTTTAATGGTGTTGGCACTAATTGACAGTGTGACTCCAGAGAGAAACCCAGTTACAAACATCAGGGGACTTCACTGAAATGATTGCTCAATTATCAACTGTTGTTCTCACCTGTAGCATGGCACTTCTAAGAGTCTGGAAATGTGTCCTTATGTTTCATGTTTTATATAAGCCATGTGATGTTTATTCAATCCACAGCTTTCATTGAGCTTATGTTCCAAGAAAGTAGAATTATTTTTCAAGGAACCTTTCTGCTCAAAGTACAGTTGGAAAGTTAGATGGTTTTCACAGCAAACAGTGAAAGGTTAAGAATGAACAAGGGATGAAGACTCACCTAGAGGGCATCCTAGTGAAACACCTAAAAAATCAATCTAGGATTTTTTTTATAATATAATATGAAGTCAAGGATAGCCACACAGATCATGAAATGCAAAATAAAAAATAATGGGGAAAAAATACCACGGCCATGTGGAGGTGCTTCATAATTATAACCATCGCGGCCTTGTGGAGGAGCTTCATAATTATAACCACCGCGGCCTTGTGGAGGAGCTTCATAATTATAACCACCGCGGCCTTGTGGAGGAGCTTCATAATTATAACCACCACGGCCTTGTGGAGGAGCTTCATAATTATGACCGCCATCTTGCTGGGTATCAGCATGAGGTCCATTAAATCCTCCCCTTCCACGGCCACGGAAACCACGTCCTCTGCCTCGACCCCTGGCCCTAGGATATCCCCAATTGCGATCCCAACCCCCATCCTCATGCTCAGCAGAAACAAACCCATTCCCTGCAAAATCATGTCATGCAGTCTTGCAACTCAACAGCCACAATATAAGAAGTTAAGAACCTGGTATCTCACCAGCTCAGGTGTCTAAACTTCGAAACAAAAACTCTCAAGAATATTACACAAAAAAAAACATCACATGACAACATAACATAGCCAAACCATCACCCATACAAGAACAAATAAAAGGAGGCAAATACACCATGTGAACAAACATTTAGCACACAATCACTCAGACAATTTTCTGGCAATAAACTTATATGACCAAATATCTCAAATGAAAACAGTAAAGCATGCAGTCAAAACCCATCAAGACATACCTCTACCCCTTGCCCTTCCTCGGCCTCCTCGTCCCCTGCCACGGCCACGTGGTGAGCCATCTGCCAAAAACAAAAAAGCTCTAAGAAGATGCAAATAAGATCAATTTAAAACAAGTACAAAGATGATAAGTATTTCTTACCTCCCTCATACTCGAACTCTGTGAATGCCTTCACCTGCTCGGCAGGTAACGGAGGCTGGTACCTGAAGGGAGTTGCAATTCATAAGTGATTGCACATCATTTTATTTACAAATATGGGTTCAAAAGTTACAAGTAATAGAGACGCGCACAAACTCACCCAGCAGAAGAGGTATTCAGCTCCTTCTTGGAAAGGTTGATTGTAATCATTGAAACATGCCTTGTGGTTTCCAATCTGCGATCACAAAAACAAAATTTCATCACCCAGGCAACAGTAACAAAAGCCACATAAAGCATAAAAACTATATATATAAAAAAATATCAGCCATTCTGAATTCAGACTGTACTTACGGAAGGAGGCCTTCCTCAAGCGGTTCCCAAGTATCTGTTATGTCCGTGGATCCAATTGATGTGATTTGATGAAGACCAACAATTCTTCTCTGCATTACAACAAGAAAAATAGCAATACTACACACAATCAAACACAAATCGCTAAAGTCACAAAATAACCGATTATTCGGTGAAAACCTTGATTAACTCCACTATAGTCACTGTCTTGTTGATGGCTCTCCCCATAGCCTTGAATACAATTTCGTTCGAACCTTTTTCCTACAAATAAACAAAAACATTAACCAAAAAAAAACTAAACACGGAGCTCGTCATCAGTAAAAACCAATTAATCCACCTAGCTTGAACACTAGCTGCCCGCAGACACACAAAGATAACACATTCCAGGACCGACAGAATTATCAAGCTCCGGAACTTATAGAAATTCAAATTTTTAGCCTCGAATTAATTGAAAACACGATAACATACCGTCCAGATCCTATTATCGTAAAATACAAACCCGAAAAAATAAAAATAGTGATAGATAAGAGAAGTACTTGAAGCAGAGTCAAGGCATAAGAGATATAGCTACGCATCCTTCCTTGACTAGTAATTCGAATCTCGTTCTCATCAATTGTTTTATCCGCTCTCGGCTTCTCCACTCTCTGGTACCGGTCCATCTTTCTTCACCGCCGCCAAACAAAAAGAGGAAAATCAATTTAATTATGTTTTTGTAGGGAAAAATCGGAGCTAAGGTTTGTTAAGGTGGATCTGAGAGTTACCTTGAAGAATAAAAACAGAGAGAAGCTTGCTCGGCCAAGAAAGAGCCCTCTCCTACGGCTTCGTTTCTTCTTTAACGCCCTAAACCGCTTGCTGAGGCTTATCGTGCTTTATATACACCCCTCTTTTCCTCTCCGGCTCAAACCGGTTTTTATACCCGGGTAGGAATTAGGGTTTATCGTTGATTACTGCCACTTTTTAAATGATATCAATTTAGCTCCTCATGCCTTACTTTATTATCAATTAAGTACTTATCTTTTGATTTTTATGAATTTTACCCCATAATCAATACCACCATATTTTGGGACAGTTTATTTTTGCATTTGAAATTGTATTTAGGTACGTTTAAAAATATATTTGTCTAAAAAAATATTAAATTAACTTTTTTATGATTTTTATGTTTTGTTATTAAAAATAAAAAAAATCTAAAAACAACTATCTCGATATACTGACAAGCTGAAAACATCTTACCAAACACTCCTTGCACCTTTGATTGTTAAATTTTAACCATTGGTTGGAAGAAAATTAAGGTTTATTTTTACATTTAATACTTTCCTCTTTTGTTAATTTAGTGTTAAGATTATCCTATTGGTTCTTTTTTTTTTTGGTTTGTATTTGATGGGAGCAATTAATAAGCTCATGCAAATTGAATAAAATATTTTAACCATCACCAATTAAGATGGATAAAGAAGTGATTTGGTTGAATTTTAATTGTGTTTGGGGTAAGATTAATAAAAGCAATAAATTTAAGTGAGGAAGAACAGATCTAATTAGATCATTCACACGAGGGTCATTAACAATCCAATCTTTCCTATTAAATAGATTGTAAGATAAATCAAAGTTCGTTAACTAATCCGCTGCAAAATTGACCTCTCGAAAAATATGAGTTGAGCCTTGGTTAATAATCTCTTAGTCAAAGTGTAGACATTTTAACAACTAGGTATAGTTATTGTCTATTTTCTCGGTTTGCTTTATGAGGAGATTCATTACCACGAGAGAATATGACTCTCCGGTATAAAATTGAAATATTCCAAGCTCCCATGCAAGACCGGTGACAGTAGCCCATAAACATGCTCTTACTGCTGAAGTATAAAAGTCGGCGTTTATCTCGAACCTCTTTTTCCATGTAGTTTGTCTCAAATTAGCCCTCCCGCACCTGCAAAACCTGGGTTGTCTTTGCTGCTGCACTCATCAACATTTACTTTCATCCAACCTCGAGGAGGGTATCTTCATCCCACCCGCTGCATCTCTTTTTAAGTTGATCGGTCACATTCCCTGATGTCTATGCGTGTTCAATTTCTTCCACCATGCAGTTAATGGCTTTTACAGTGCTGTAAGTTGACAGGTCTTGGTCTGTGAAAATCCTCAGATTCATTGCCTTCAATGGATGCCACACCGTGACCCTAAATGCCACCTCCATCTTCGGTCTTCTCTTGACACGTGCATACTAGACAAATTACTAAGCATCCAAGTAACAATTGTGAATTCTCCACTTGCCGAATTTTGCCAGAAAATAGTATCATCCTCTGCTTGTTTACTGGGGACAGGATGGCTCGTAATAGCCATTAATACCTGCATGGGAAGTAGACGAGCAAATTCCTCCCATCTCCATTCATTATCGACTTTGACCATATCCTTCATTAACACATTGCTTTCCTTCACGGAAGATTCTTGTGCCACATGCTGTAATAATTGACTGAAGCCTTCAAGCCAAACATCTTTCCAGAACCTGATTTTCTTTCCATTCCCTATGGACCCAGCTTGTACCTGCAACATTTTGAGGCAACACCTTGCAAATTGCCTTCCAAAATGGGAATCGGTATTCCTAGAGTGCAGTTGTTGATCTTGTGCATGTGACTTGACATACTTGGCTCTCAAAAACCAAGCCCACAAGCTACACTTATTGTTCAAAATACCCCACCCTAACTCCATCACAAACACATTGTCCATGCCTTGCATTCGCCACAATCCTAGACCTCCTTCACATTTCGGCTGACAAAGCTTTTTTCCATTTGACAAGGTGAAGTCGTTGACTCCCTCATAATCTGCCCATATAAAACCACTACATATTTTTTCTATTTCATGGCAAATAGATTTGGGGAGTAAGATGGACTGCATGGGATACAAAGTTATAGTAGTAATTACGGACTTACATAGCGTGATTCTACCCGCAAGTGACAGGTTTTTGGCTTTTCCAGTTAGCCAATTTTTGGCGCATGTTCTCAATAATATAAATATAAGACAGTTTTGTTATCCACTGGTAAATTACTACTTCCCCAATCTGTATTGATAGCGAAACCACTATGGTGACTAACAGACTTCGTTAACGTGGGAGAAACACCTTTAGAGAAATACACCTTCGTTTTAGCTGCACTAACTTTCTTCTGACCTGATACGGCACAAAAATTATTTTGACATTCCAAAATTGTATCCATCTGCCCTAGTGTAGCTTCTCCGAAGAGAAAGGATGTCGTCTGCAAAAAATAGATGCGATATATTCGGTCTTCCTCGATTAACTCTAGAAGGTCTCCATGATCCTGCATCGACTGCCTTCTGAATTAACTGAGACAACCTTTCTAAACATAGCACAAAAATATATGGTGAGAGTGGATCACCTTGTCTAATACCCCTAGTTGAAGTGAATATTTCGGAGATCTTTCCATTCCATAGAACACTCAACGAGGCCATTTCAATACACTTCTCTATCATGCTTTCTGGGACGCCTGTCAAAATCAAAGTCTCCATGATGAATTCCCAATATAGTCTGTCATACGCCTTCTCCCCAAATCCACTTTGATTGCCATTAACCCTTACTTACTTCTCTTAGTGTTTCGAATAGTGTGGATGACCTCCTGGGCCACTATAATATTATCCACAATTTGTCTCCCTGGAAAAAAGCTGCTTTGGTTATCCGAGACTAAAGTTGTCATCGGAGGTTTGCGCCGATTGACCACAACTTTAGTTAGGTTACAAAGGCCAATGGGTCTGAACTGCTGCAGCATTTCTGGTTTCGACACTTTTGGAATTAAGACTAAAAAAGAATGTTTAATTTCTGCTAAATCCTTTTTGTTGTCAAAAACATCTCTGATGAACCTGCACACTTAGCCACCCATTGATTTTGAAAGAAGAATGGCTGAAGACCATCCGGTCTCGGGGCTTTAAACGGTTTCATAACATATGATGCCCTGCTTGTCACTCTGTCCAATAACTTCTTTCTTAACAATTCTGTTATTTCCAGAGAACTTGCGGCAATCTGACATCCACTAATTACACTATCCCTCAAAAAAAAGCTTTTGATAAAAATCGATGGCCATCTGCTGAAGCTTATCTTCCACACAAGCCCAATGTTTATTACTATCTTTCAAGCATCTAATCATATTCTTTTGTCTTCTAGTAATTGTCTTGGTGTGGAAATAAGCTGTGTTTTTTATCGCCATGAAAAATCCACTTACACCTAGACTTCTGATACCAGTGCATCTCTTCTAGTAATTGTATCAGTTACACGTTCCATTCGTTGCCTTATGTATCCCTCCAATTCTCGCGAGTGTCCTTCTCTTCCGACATAATACATTACCGAAGGTCTCTCTGTTCGAATCTTTCAATTTGCCTGTTAATTTCTTCAGTGCTGAAGTAACGTCTTTTCATTTTCTCCAATTATTTTAAATCAGCTCAGCAAAACCATTGTGAGAGGTCCACGCCGCCTCAAACCTGAAAGGTCTCTCCTTTCCCTGACTATATATGTCTTAGTTCTGAAATTGATTCAATAACGAATGCTGACCTGACTTGACTCGTGGAAGAACCTTAATAAACATATCTGGAAACTGGTGTCTCAGCAAATGGTTTCCAAGCCCCCTATCTAGTCTTTCAAATACTCTTTCATGACCCCTGCTTTTCTGACCTCGCCAAGTGAACCGAGGACTCACACTACCCAAATCCATTAAGTCAAATTGCTGGATCCATTTACTGAATCGAGCACATCTTCGACTGTCCACTGCCACTCCCCGCGTTTTCTCCTTAGCTATTAATACCTCATTAAAATCCTCCACCGCCATCCAAAGAGCCGATATGTTTTCAGACAGCTCTCTGATCTCTTCAAAACATTCTCTCTTGACTTTCATTGGGATTGGCATAGACCACTACACACACCCAATAACTTCCACCTTCTTCAATCACAGCTAGAAGGATAGAATTTTGAGAAGAATCAAGGATATTAGTATCTACTCTGGCCTTATTCCATAGTAATCATAACCCACATGATCATCCTTGAGCCTCTACCCGAAAACTGGAATCAAACGGCAACTTACTATCTACTTGGTATGTAGTTTCCCCGCTGACTCTCGGCTCTGCCAGAGCCAAAATCTCAAACCCATAGGTTCTTTGTAAATCCTTAACTATTGAGCAAAACCGGTTGCTACTTGCACCTCTACAATTTCAAAAGCAAGCATTCATCTCCACCGTAATTAATATGTAAAGGATTAGAACCCAACCTCAATCTGACGCCATCGCATCATTCGTGCCTTCCCCTTCCTCTGTCACTTTTGCATCTTCATAATCTTGGACACTTAACCTCTTGTCCAAGTCCAACTCGTTCATTGTGAAATCCTCCCCCTCCCCCTCCCCTCCCGTAGAATCTGGTGGTCTCGGCATCTCATTGGAATTTGTGTTATTGAATAACCCAACTCGCTCCTTCCCCAGTTTCCCAATGTGACTTGTAAATTACCTCACCATTTAAATTTGGTATAACTTCACACTCTAAAGAAGTGCTTGGGCCTGCCAGATACCCCCTAATATGGGCTTGCACTTTTGCTTTTTTTACTAATAAAGGGTTAGCTGGAAAAGGTTAAAAAGACATCCGCTTGTTTAATACCATAAAGCAACTTGAACTCTCATGTCGGGTTGATCTTTTTGTGTTGGTGGCATCGTGTTAAAAGTGTTTTTTTTTAATATTTAAAAAAAATATTAATTGATTTTTTTAATATTAATACATTAAAACATATTAAAAAAATCAATTTATATTTTTTAAAATAAAATATACTTTTGAAACATAATCAAAGGCGAAAGTTGCTTGCTCCAAACATTACTATAGAATTGAGGGTCATTATTTTTGTGATAAACTCTTATTGTGACTTGTCATAGCTTACAGTAATCAGGTCAATTCCAACTTGTTTATGGACATATTTAGCCTTAATGATTTAGACCAATTTTAGATTTATATATATATATATATATTTGTGGAATAAAAAAAATTCCAAGTTTGATGAGGATGGCAAAAAAAAGTCTCTAAATGATGTAAAAAAATCATTGAAATAATGATTTTAATATTCAAAATCAATAATTTGAGAAGAAAAAAAAATCAAATCTTCTAACCATCAAATTTAATTTATGAAACTAGCATGTGTTATATTGTTAGAATATTGCTAGACCAACCTCAATTGCTTCCACATTTAAAGTAGCGTATTTTACGAGATACATTTATAAATATATGTCATTTATATTATTGAATGAGGCTATTTGTATCTTCATTCAAGGATGATTGATTGAAATTCGACCTCTAACATATTTGGTGGAATTAATTAATACAAAAAAGTAATTAATACTAATTAGTATTAAATTAATATGTTTTTAGATATTTGCACAAATAACCCCACAACAGTTATATATGTTAGTTTTTATTTTTAAATTTTTTATTTACATAAAAATATTAAATTAATATGTTTTTAGATATTGTTTTATAATAATAAACGGATTCTCGACTATTTCCTTGATATTCGCACTACTTATTCTATTGTTTTTCTTCACGGATCGTGTCAGTTTGGACATCCCTGGTTTGCAGCAAAGCCCACGTTTCGGCATTGTGGGTTGAAAACCCAGTGTATAAGCACAAGCCCATATGTTTTATTACAAAGTTTCTTGTAAACAGACTCCTGTTCGGTCCAAGTGATCGGGATAGGTAGGCTCGGGGATCATAATTGTCACTTCAGATTAGTTTGAACTGAAAATAAAGGCAGTTTTGACAAAGGTATTCTTGGTGTTATTATGAAAAACCATGTCATGGATATGAAATTTCATCCACTGAATTTTATGTTGATGAAGTTTAATATATATATATATATATAAAATTAGAAAAAAATACTATTTTTTAATGTTTATAAATGTGAATTTTTATTGTATTGAAAGTCATAGTAAATGAGTTCTCCTAGTAGATTTTCTATTGTTATTATATTGATATTTACATTATCAAAAAATAGCACTTGAAAATTATAAATTAATTTCTTTTTTGAATTAATTTCTTTGATTTTGATAATTATTCAGTTTAAATTAAAATATAATTATTTAATTAATAATTACATATTTTCATTAACAGTCAAAATATTAATACACATAATATTTCAAGTCTAATAAATATGTTACCAACATAAATACAAAGACATGTTTTCTTTTTCTTTTTTTCTTTTTTTAGAGGTTCAAAAAACTTAATTATATCAGTGAAGTGTTATTTTCATATGAAATAAATAAACAACTTAGAAACAATATATCACCTCTAAACAAACTCTTTATTTGTTTCTATATTAAACTGGTTATTTACATTCTTGGACACCAAATAGAAATACTCGTGCCAGTTCGAGTACAAAACACCCATAACAGAGGAAGAAGAATAGTCTACAATGATAGCTGCCTTCCCCTCAAAGAAAGCCCACTTGCAATTCGATTTTACACGATACTCTACAATAAGCCATGAGATAGGTTTTCAGAGGGTAGAGCGTCTGATTGGTGCATGATCAGACGCTCATGCCTTGAATGGTTGCAAAATAAAGCGCTAGGATTGAAACAATGAACAAAGAGGTGCATGGTCTCCTTAACCTGGATCTAGAAGTGTGGTTGGAAGGTGCTCTTGCTTTGTCAGATTCAGTCAAGTAGAAATCAAAACGTTTTATTGTAATATCATTAGCAATTACAAGCAGAGAGATACAGGTGTTAACACTATGTAGTACTGTGTCGATTCTTTCTTCTATACGAAGCATAAAACAAGGTGCCTGAGGTCTTGCAGACAATTTCCTTCATGGAATGAAATGTGGAAGATTGATGCTCTGACTACTTTGCACCAACCAACGGATCGATAATGCTTCTCCAAACTTTATATTCCAAAGCAGAACCGGCACCAGGCAACCCAAATCCATTGACGAAGAAAAAGGGAGTGGCATATACCCCTCTTGAAGCACTATACTGCATGACAGAAAATGTTGAATAAGGTGAGAAATTGTGTCCTGCAAAGAATTGCAATCTACAAGCAGATGTATTATTACAGAAATTGCAATGTGAAAACAAGCTGTAGATTAATAATAACCATTGGTTCTGGCATACTAAAACATTCTATACTGTAGGCTTTGCATCAATCTGGAATCAAAAGTTGTTGTCATACCTTGAAGGAAACCCTTGTTTTCAGATCAGTTTGTATATCATTAAAACCAGATTGCAATGGAGAAGAATAGGAATTCCCAACAATTACAGTCGCAAACTTCACGATCTCCTCCACGATGGAATCTTTTGACAAATTGCTTGTTTCGGAACCATAGAACTTCTCCTGATTTTTAAACAGTTAGCTAGCATCAAACTCAAATAGCTAAAAACAAATTTCGCTCACTTGCCACCGAGCAAATACATAATTGTGTTTAATGGTAAGTGGCGTATAGCACGCCTAGATAATATACATAATTGCATTTTCAAAAGGAAGGAGACGCAAAGCAAGGGCATTAGGAGTGAAAATTCTAACCTGATGCTTGAAGAACTGCTCCAACAAAGGTAATGTAAACGAACAGTTGAGCATGTTAGCAATATGCAGAGCGCGGGAAGCTACAAATGCGTTGTCGTGGTAGCTGAAATTTCCAAGGAAATACAATTTAATCAAATCAAAGTAGAGAAAAAATGATCAACACACATCCAAGAATTAACTGAGAGCATCGCTCCCAATATCATCCCAACTCTAAACAATCGTTATCTACTCAATAAAAGCTACGATGTGCTCAGTTGCTGTCTCCGTTTTTATTATAAAGAGCAGCGGGGTATTACTGACGGTAAAGGGAGGAGGTGAACGACGAGCGAAACACGAGAACCGTAGTGTTTAAGAGCTTTCTGGAGAGGTGGCCAAGTGTCCCTGGAATCTGGGCAGACAGGGTCAAAGAAAGCTTCGATCAGGATGGAGTCCGAGCCACCTTTGCGATTCTCGTATACGAACCCATCGTACCTCAGAGGTGGCAGATTCTGGGGTAGGACGTTCCATTTGAACAAGGTGATGAAAAGAAATGTGTAAGAGAACTGAATTACGACAAAGTGATGCTGTCTCTTCATTTTATTTTTTGTGTTTTTTTTTTTTGCTGTTTCTTCAGTTCTTTTCGAAGGATATGGTGGTAACGGTTGGAGCTTATAGAGCAGGAAAGAGGGCACTGGTCAAATGCATAAAAAATGACAGGTCGTTGGATAGTTAAGTGACGACAAGTCGTCGGGTGCAAGCCATCAATGCTGAGTCACATTGGTTGAAAATTATTAAGATTCGAGGCATATAAGACAATGAATACGATTTGAATGATGGACTGGTACAATTGAAAAATCAACATTCAATATTTTTTTTTGTACGGTGTTACAAATCTAACCCCATTCCAAGCCTTCTATTGCATTTTCCAATATTTGATGAGGGTTAATTAGGTAAAATAAAATAAAAAATTGTGCTGTTGAACCCTACAAGGGCGTCAATTGTTTGAAAATAAGGAGGATCAAATGGGATTTAAATCTTCTCAATTATTGAGTACTATGATATATCATCTTGGGTGAGTCTAATCACTAGCTTTGAATTCAATTATTTGTATTTTTATATAGAAAAATAACTAGTGAAATAAAATTGTAATCATCAAAATTAAAATCAATTATTATTTTAATATCTTTTCTAATAAAAACTAAATTTTTAAAAATAAATTAAATTATAATATCAAACACCTACAAAATAAAATCCCTTTGTATTTTGCATCTTCTTTGGAAACACACCCACGTTTAATTCTTTCGTCCTTTTCTCCAGCACTCCTTTTCATTTCATCTGTGGACAACTTAAAAGAATTATTAGTTCATTTACTATGATATTAAAAAAATCTAAAAAATTACACAATTATTAATTCTCTATATAATTTTTTTCAATAATTTAAAATTCATTCGGTTTTAAAAAATCATGACCCCATTGAAAATACCTCTAACTCTTGCAGTGAATCTTTCACCATGTTAGAATATGTGTTTAATTTAAAAATATATTAAAATAATATTATTTTTTAAAATCATTGAAAATAAAAAATATTAATTTAATATCTTTTTATATAAAAAATAATTAAAACAAAAGCTATCAGTTTAAAACATATAACAAATCAAACCTGAAAGGTCTGACGATGTTGTCTGGCAAAACAGTATAGGATCCCAATATCAACCTTCACCGATTAATGAGAAAAAAATGATCTTCTGCTTCTATTAGAAATTGGTTTATGGGCTGGTTTTCATCGGGGCTGGGCTGTTTCTTGCAATTGGGACGACCTTTGTATTTGTTGTTCCTTGGGACACTGCTTGGAACTGGGAACCCTTCCTCTCGAACACTGATTCTATGCTCAGCAGTATGTGCTCGTTTGGGCCCGTCAGAACTAGAAATATCCTATGTGCCCGGCTGAGCCCATTATAGATTGAATATTCTTGCAGAGAGAGCAGGCCAGGCCGAGCCAGAAAAGCTGATGACTCGAGGTTCATGTCAAATCCTACGGACCAATTTTTTTAGAAATTTCAAATGTTTTTTTTTTTATTTACGTGTGGTGTCCAGGCCAGCTTGCGCGCATCATGACTAATCCCCACGGCCCACTGGATACCCTGCAAACCCAGTAGGCATGTAAGGCACCGCGGGGGTGACAGGCGTGCACGCTAAGACTCGAACCCAGGTGCAGTGGAAGAAGACAAGCCCCTTCCACCGCTAGGGCAAGACCCTTGATGCAAAAAAATAATAATAATAGCTAAAAAAATATTTTATTCTAAATATTCTCTTGCATGTTTTTTCAAGCTAGAGAAAACTCTTTCTCAAATTCAAATTGCTCTTAATCCTTTACATGCTCGGTTTTTTCATTAAAGATATCGTATCAATTAACATTATTCTTAGCCTCCCTGGCAATAAAATCAACCTTGGAGCCGGAAGAAGATGTTAAATTCTATTTCATGACTTTAATTGAAGTAGAAGAACGCTAATCTTGACCGCGTAAATTCTAAAATTCTCTTGAAGCACAAGCAAATAAATAATTCATAACATGATTTATCAAAAATACCTCTAGAATCACATCTAATATAGTTTCTTTTTCAATGACCACTAGAAACTAATAAAATATCTAGCATTAACATATAAGTATTTAATAATTAATCTTATTATTATTGTTAATATTAATTGTTAAATTGTCAAGCACATTTTGAGGCCATACATTTCATCAAAAACAAATCTATGAGGTCGGTAAAGTCTAGAACAGACAATATCTAGTAGGTTGGGCCAGGTTATTTCATTTAATATCAGAGCAAGCCTTATTAATTGTTCAATTGTACTGACAGAATCACCTAACTCTTTAAAAAAAATAGATTGTAATATCCTACATTAGTAGACAATGATTTAGTAGATAATCTTATTAATAATATTGATCATTAACATGTTAGTCGTGTTTTGAGATCATAGTGGTCACCAAAAACAAATACACAAGGACAATAAAGCTCGAAATGAATGATATCTAGTAAGTTGATCCTAACTATTATATTTTACATCTAAATCTTATCCTTCACATCTAAATTTTATCCTTCAACATCATCTTTATTATCCTTGTGGAATTTTAATAGTTAATTCTAGCTCATAAAAAAACAAGAAGAATTAAAACTTTTAGTTTTCACGTCATATTTATTTCAATTAGAAATTTTAGTTATAACATCATATATATTTTGATAAAAAAGCTATCTCTTTTGTTTGTGCCTCTAGAGTGGATTTTCAAATTTAATCATGGATATGTTTTTATTTTTTCTCGTGGTCATTTAAATACCTGACTTTCATCAGCTAACATGTTAATTTTAAAGCATGTCTCTGTATGTTTTTTATCATTGATTTTTAAACATTTATTTTTAATTATGCAATATATTTTTACATATTTTATATTTATTGGTTTCTTAACATTTTTTATCTGAGAAAGAACCTTCCCATCTCCTTTTATGTAAACACATAAAGTTCAATCATCTCTTCTTCAAGCTTAGGTTGTTTCGACACATGATAAGCAAACAATCATTTGAATTGTTAAATTCTAAAATCATCTAATACATTTGAAAATACAAATCAAAGAATAAATTATTAAAAATACATAATTAAAATTGAATAGTATTATCACACATGATTTTAACTCTTAATTTTTTTATCTTAAAATAATTAGCTTTAAACTTAAAAAATTATATCAATTTTAATATTTGATTTTTTAACTAAATAAAAAAATAAAAACATCATAAATAATAGTATTTTTGTAAATTAAATAGAGATAATAATTTTTTTTTCTAAAAATCTTTTTGCATCACCAGCGCATGCACAGAAAAAGCAAACGATCGGTTATCCCTTCACATATCATGCCATTTCAAGGTTTTTGCTTCAACGAAACGTGTCATCTCTGGCACATCAAAACCAAAATATCTTCCATTTTATTGCCTATATCCCAACCATTGATTCTACATATCCATAACCCGAACTTGATCGATATGATGTTTTAGGGTTTGTTTTCGGAGTGCGGTAGGTATTACCTTTTAAAAGTATTTTTATTTAAAAATAATATTTTTTATTATTTACAATTTACTCTTAACATTAAATTCAAATATACATATATATATATATACATGTATATATAATCCAATTAAGAGCTAAAAAAAGACTTCAAAACATTTCAAAAGCACTGTTAACTATAATATTATAATTTAAATTGATTTTGTTAAGTCTAAACTATTTGGGAAATTAAATGGTAACTAGTTAACTCATAAAATTAAAATCAGTATCATTTTAATTAATAAAATAAAGTATTTGTATAAAATAAAATAAATTAATATATCTAAACTTAAATTAACGGTTAAAAGTTACTTGAAGGGATTATTTTTTAAAATATTTTTTATATTAATAAATAAAAATAATTTAAAATCAAAAAATATTTTTTAAAAAATATTTTTAAAACACAAAAATAAATCAAATTTAATAATAATTGATGTATTAATCGCTAGCATTTCCCCTTCAGAGTCAACGTCATCTTCCACCAACCTTCCTTTTAAGCCCGCGGCTCTCCCATCCTCTCACGTCCGTACTCCAACTTCTTTTCCCTACTTTTGTCGCAGCCCCTATAATGCGCCATGGTCACACCACCTCCTATTCACTGTCCCACTCCATCACCAACCCCCTTGAACTTCAACAGCGACGCTTCCATCACCACCGGCCACAACATGCTTGTCTCTGTGCTTCTCGCACTTTTTCTGCCATGTGTAGGTATGAGCGTAGTGTTTTTAATCTATATTTGTCTCCTATGGTATGCTGCTAATAATCAACCAGAGAACATTCCTTTACCGGTAAAAACTGTGACAGAGAAGGGTTTGTCATCATCAGAGCTAGAGAAGTTGCCTAAGGTCACCGGGAAAGAGCTTGTTTTGGGGACAGAGTGTGCTGTTTGTCTAGATGACATTGGAAGTGAACAGCTGGCTAGGATAGTTCCTGGCTGCAATCATGGGTTTCATCTGGAATGTGCTGATACTTGGCTTTCCAAGCACCCTGTTTGTCCTTTTTGTCGGGCAAAGCTTGATGATCAGTTCTCTACTGCTTCTGCTTCTCCAGAGAACAATCCTTGTTGAAATTTTAAAAATTAATTAGAAGTTGATTATGTCTTGAGTTTCTTATTTAGGATTGCAAACGATGCAGTGTATTATTATGTCTCGAGTTTCTTGACGCGGTGTGTGCACGGGTTGTTAATTAGAGCTGGTTCATGGCATGGTCATCAGAATTCTCCTTGGCAATTTCTGTCAGAGCAAATGCTGGAAACATTTTCATCATGGAAATATCTCACAGGTTTGCTTTGGACCATTAATTAGCTTTGATAATGGACATATAGGTGGCATGAATTTAACTTTTTGACATGAAGGGAAAGGGACGCAACGAACAAATCCTAGTTTACCATGTTCTTGTGTCAATAGACGACGAGTTCTTATAGGATTTGTTGTCAAGAAGTGATGCAAACCAGTACAAAGTTCAGTTTATCAATAGCCATGGCATGGTTTAGAATCCATGTACAGTTTTCGAAGTTATCATCTGGACACAAATGTCAGTGACTTGTACCATGGATGGAGGTTACTGTTGGCAGATTGACGGTGCCTTGGTTTTCGGAATGCTTGCTCTCGAAACTACCAGTTTTAGATGCCCACAGGTTTCCAGTAGTGTCTGTTCATTCCTGGGATTCTGCAGTGATCACCATTCTTTAGTTGTGGATACCCACAAAGGCAATCATGGTTGCTTGTTTTTTCTGTACAATTAATTTAAAAAAAAAACTGATTTTTTTATTTTAATGTTCATATTAAAAATAAAATTTAAAAAATAAAAAATATTATTTCAATTAAATTCTAATCAAAAAATTGATCAGACGTATACTATATACAAGCATACAACATCTCAAGACAAGCTTTATTATGCCTTTGATTTTACCAACATCTGGCGATGTGGCGAAGGCCCATGAGAGACAATCGATCGATCACGCACCACTAGTACTCTAATACCATAACGAATTCCATGTGAAAAGGCCTTCAACAGTTGTCAAAAGTATTTTGTCCTCCATTAAATAGATTCTTAATTTCGTGTGGCCACACTCCGACGGAGAATCATATCAGCTTTCAAGTTGGTGAAAGTTACAAAGTTGTATCTGGCTTGATTGAAACTTTTAATTTTAATCTGTATTAAAAACAGATTTTGTTTGCTGAATCCAGTTGATTCATGGACTGGTTCACTGGTAAAACTCATTTCAAACTTAATAAAATCAATATTGAAATTAAAAAAATAATAATACCATTCTGATACAAAAATAAGAAATTTAAATTATCATGATAATCCAATAACCTCATATATTTTTTTTACCATATCAAACCTTGCATGGGTCAGACAAATCAGAATCTGGCATTTTGTTTTGGTCAAAGAGAATCTTAGCTCAGAATCTAATAGCTTGAGCTAAGGTAAGTTGAGAGATTGCTATCATGATTTGATTTTGTTTTGCATTTCAAGTCCTGGACATTTTTCCTAAACACTTTCGTCTCTTTTCTGAAGAAGATGCACAAGGCTTATTTCGATGTTCCTGAGGTAGTGTTTATAGTAACAGTGGATTTTTATAGACTGTTTTTAAAATCAATACACCAAAACAATTGAAATAAAAAATATTTTTAAACTTTAAAAGGAAAAACACACGTCCAGCAGAATCAAACACGTACTTGATATTTAGAAAACAATGATTATAAGTGGCTCTTGATTTCTAAGTTTGGGATTTAGCCTTGTACAAACAGTTCATTCTTAATCGAGAACTTGATGTAAAAGAAGGACTCCTGCTACCAAACCTTCCTATGAAAGGTAGTGAGTACATGGAAAAGGATCTAGCCAGCCGTGTCCATCGGTTCTGGTTCACTTCTAGGTAGTTTACCTGTCAAAACAAATTACCTGGTCCATCAATTTATATCCCGCATGTTTGGAATTTTTTTCAAAAAAAATTGAATTTAAATATTTTAATTGAATTTTATATTTAAAATTATTTTAAAAATTAAGAATTGAGTTTCAAATTAAAATCTATCTTTGAGAATATAATAAAGATAAATTATAGGTTAACCCATCTAATTTAATACACTAAATAAAAAAATTAATGTTGAGATTATTTTCCTCCAGATATCTATTGATTCATTTTTTATTTTTTTAAATTTTCTCAAAAAGTGAAATAAAAGCAACGAGAATAGTATAAAAATTAAATTAAAAAATATTTTTTTCAAACATGTTAAATTAATTTAATTCAAATTAAGTATTATAGTCGATTTAATTATAATAAAAAATTAGTAAAAAACAACACTAAAAAAATATTCTGAAACACTTCGCTGAAATTCACGTAACCTTCACTTGATTCCACGATTTGCAATTTCCAAATTCGGACAACATATAAACGGATGTGGAATAACACTTGCTGCAGGTGAGAATCTTGGTATTGCCAGGAGGATCACGTCAATCTCCCAACGCAAAGTAGAGCCAGGCATAAGTCTGGTGATTTAAGATGTGACTTGCTATTGGTAAAATTATATTATTTTTTCAAATATTTTAAGAACAATGTAATTTACCTTATTTTTTATACTGCTGTGATTTTTTCTTTTCTTTTTCTTTTTTTTTAAAAAAAAAACAAAACAAATGCTATTAGACAGGAGATCCAGAGAGATATTAACAGGGCAGGTGAGCTAAAAAAAAAAAACAGAGCAGGTGTGTTCGAATTCCGAATTAATGCAGCAGACGAGATATATATTTTTATGCGTACTTTCATACTAATGGGGAGTTTGAAGTGCAATGGAATTATATTTTTAAAAATTTTAATAATATTTTGATGTGTTAATATAAAAAATAATTAAAAATTTTATTTTAAAATAAAAAATATTTTAAACCACAATCATTATTACAATCTCAAATGTACTATTAATCCAATGCACGTCTTCTCATTTATTATGCTCTATGAAATTACTAATTAAAAGCATGAAGCTCAACTTCTTGTTGGTCGTCCAAGACCCAAGTAAATGACACGAGGTCAGCAAGTAATGTAATCTTATCTGACATTCTTACATAATTTACTAACCGGAAAGAAAAATTAATAACTAGATTTACGAGATTAAATAATAAATTTAAATCACCCTATTTATTATTAAAAAAAATAAGGGCTCGAGAGAAATATAAATGATCTCAAAGAGAGAGGGGAAACTCTAAATAAAAATAATACTTTTGGGTGTTGAGAGGAAGGCATTTGAAACTGCTCTTGTATATACATATTTATTTATTTTAAAGTATAATTAACATGAAAAAAATTAAATTATCATATATTTTTTTAAGGTTTTGATATGGTTATGTCAAAAATTAAAACAATTTGTTTTTAAATTTAATATATTTTAAAGTAATTTTAAAAAACACCGTACACTACCATTCTAAACACATGCAAGTGTAAGAAGGAATGATCGAGCCCAGATATAAAATGTTGAGCATCTAGTAGCCCAAGTCCGTCAATGCTTCCACTAAGTTTTGACCACCCGTGCTCTCCTAAATTTCAAGGTGCTCGCGAACAGGGGCATGGGAAAGATTTGGAGGGCACAAAATTCCAATTCGGAACTTATGGTTTCACCTTAACCCTATATCGAAATCTAAGTTTCCAAAGGGTTGTGATTAGATGAGTTTTTCATAAACATCTAAAGACAACTAATAAGGGCACGGCCGAAAGCTTTTTCTTGAATACTTTTCCATATTGAAAATTTCTATTGTTTAATTTAGAATCATGACTTGATTCGGGATAAATTTCTTTTAAGTACAGAGGATTTTGAGCTCGTTAAATCAAATTAATCCAGTTAAAACTTTAATGATCTGATTAATCAAATTAATTGATATAAAAAACTAATTTAAATTAACTTACAACCTATTAATTAAACATGTGCTCAATAACCCATGTACCTTTTCAAGTCAATTCTCAAATAGATTTGACAATTATAGACTGACCCGTGGGAAGGAGGAGGATGAACATGGTTTCCCATAGCTACTTAAGAAATCTATTAGGCAACACTTAAACGAAGCTCAAGTCTTTTTTTTGTAACCATATCGAATAAAGGCTTTGGGCCGCCGTCAGCCTACATAAAAAGAGGTAGGCAGCTCTTTATATATATATATATATATATATATATA
>SRLM01000019.1:613794-626839 GCA_015708895.1 Populus ilicifolia
TATTATTTTAATATAAAAAATATTTTAAAAAATAACCAAAGCCAAGCCAAGTATACATACTCTAAATTTCAAAGAACTCTCCCGCTTGAGCTCCATCGCCTGGAGCTCTCTGCCCTTTTGGAGTGAGGGAGAGTCGCAGAATCCGGCTCTAAAAATATTCCCGAGGGAGTGGGCTACGAGGAATATTGTTTACCCTTTAGCTTTCTTAATTATTTTATGGGATCTCGAAGAATTCTTTTTGTTAAAATAGTGCTGTGATTTCATGCTGAATGAATTTTTCTTTTTGTAAATAAATTTATTCCAAGGCAATCATTTAATACAAAACCAAATTATATTTGGGCACTTGTGGATTAGACCAAAAAGTTTTTTGCCCAATATAAAAGATCATTTACATGCTTCGTTGGTGCACTTGCTTGTGTTAATCATATTTATTTAATTTACTGAAATTCACTTATATAATTAATATAATACATCGAATACTTGGATCTTTCTGTGTACTATCTCACCTAAAAAATCCGTCGGCATAAAATGATGTTTTTCAAATTTCTAGTGTTGTCAGTTGAAAGGAGTCCGTAGTGGAAATTGAACATATCATCCCAGCTGTCGTAGCCGAACGTAACCCTGGCTATACTTTTCTCTCGAACCAATCCGAAGGGATTGATGAAAAAAGGATATTGCTCTGATAAAGCAAGTGATGTTTCTCCAATTGGCAAGTACCTTCCCGTGCTATCATTTTCTCTGACAAAATAGAAAAAAAAAACACAAAAAAGGTTTTTCCTTTTCTATTGCATGGGTTATCAAAATAATATTATACAGTATCTATAAAGTCATCTGTTTAACATACAGGAGTAACATTGCGATGGATAAAAATAAGATAGATATAAAATCTTTTAAAAATATATTTAATTTTTTTTAAATTAAAAAAATCATAAAAATATTAAATAAATATAGATTTAGCTTCAATTCACCTCTCAAAAAAGCATGAACTTTGATAAAAAGCCTAAACTCATATACTTGGAATATGAGATCCGACAAATAACCCAAGTCTATGTTCTTTATATACAAGTACATAAACATATAATATATTAGATTTTCATATAATATATATACACCCTATGCATGGGTGTCAGCGCCACCATTAAAGGTGCTAGGCATGCATTATAATATTATTACGAGCTTGGGCTATCCTGTCCGAGCCTAATATGTTTAGGTTTAAATAGCGCACTCACTTCTAATGAGTTTGGAAACCTTACCCAAGCCAAATATTCACAAGAGAATTTATCATAAGAGAATTTATCTTGGATCCCAAGTGGTTTCTTAATATTTTTTATTGATACCATACATGTTACTTTAAGTAAAATTTAATTCAAAATATCATAAAAGATCAAATTACACTTCAAGTCCCCATTTTCACAAAATAATAAGATTTATGAATTATAAATACATAATTAATATTTAATGTTAAAAGTTCATAATTTATTTATTCTTTACTGTATATATATTTTCATAACATCTCTCTTTAAAATATTTATTGTATTTTCATTTTATAAACTTACTGAATTTACTATTAGAGAATTTTCATATGTTATCAATTACCTAACTTAATAGGCACCATATGTTATTACCACAAGTATTAGTCACATAGTTTGTCATGTATCACCTATTATTAGTTATCAATATTCCAAGCTTTTCATATCAAGTATTAGACACGTTAACTATAAAAATAAATTATATTTGTTAAATGAAGAGAATAACCAATTATTCAACATGTTAGTTTTATTCTTAAATATTTTAGATTTTAAGACCAACCACATTTTATTTTATTTTTAAAATAATTTAGAGGAAATTTTAAGAAATTTAATTTAAACATGAAAGTGAAAGTGAAAAATATAAGGACAACCATTACTTTTCACAAAATCAGTCTTTAACAAAATTAGCTCCTATAAGTACAAATTTAAATGTTTAAATTTATGTATAGCTCATAGTTGATAACTTAGATATTTAGTTATAGAATAACATAATTTCAGGTTAAACTTGAGCTTTTGAACCTTGTATTTATACCTGCTAATGTAATTGGAAATATGTGTGGAGTTATTACTTTCATATCTACTTGTTATTTTTCTCTTCATGGTATTAGAGCTCTTCTTTCTCCAATAAGTTTTTTGTTCCTTTCTTCAGTTCTATCAATGGCTAATTTAGTCCTTTTTACTATTGCCATTAACACTACCCAGCAGATCACTACCCGACCTACACCAATAAATTATCCCTCTTAGCATGCATAATTTGAGCCCCTTTTTCTCAACTATACCATATATGGTTATGTCAATGGTCTACTCACATGCCTTTCATTTATGAATCCTAATGCATCAATTACTACTGCTTATACTCATTAATTTTGAGAGGATAAATTAATTTTGAATGCTATCCTGATTTTGGTGTTCGATGTTGTGATACCTTTCATAGTCACTTCTAAAACATCTTTTGAAGCCTAGAACAAGTGGACCAAACTCTATGCCATTTGTTCTAGAACACGAATTATGCAACTTAAAAAGGATCTCATACTTATCCAGCGTGGTACACATGTTGTTCTGAAATTCTTATATTCTGTCAAATCTATTGCAGATAAACTTACTCTCATTGATGCCTCTTTCTCTACTGATGACATTACCCTTTATGTTTTTAATAGCTTAGGCCCTAAATAAAAAGAAATGGTGGCACCCATTCGTGTCTGAGAGTCTTTTTTATCATTTAAAGAACTTTATGACCTTCTCATTAGCCATGAGTCTTATCTCAAATCTTTGTACATCAATCTTTTATCCCTGGTCGTCACAGCCCACAACACTCAGTGCAAGGAATATAACTCAAAGTCTAAACCCCTCAATTTTAAACTACAGAAATATACCTTTAAATGCCAATACTATGATCAACTCGACCATATTGCCAAATACTATCCTCGGTTACAAACTCAAAAGGCCGCAACCAACTATACCACTACTTATTTCAGTCCAAATCAGCGGTGGCTTATAGACTTTGTAACATCTTATAATATCATTTCCCAAGTATGCAACTTATATTTACATTCTGAACATGATGAAACATATGAAGTGTTCATCGAGGATGGTTCAGGTTTGAAAATCACTCACTTAGGTTCTCTTATTCTTCATTTTCTTAAACACACATTTCAAATTCAAGACACTCATTATGTTCCAACTATAAACCAATATTTAATTCCAATTCATCATTTTACCAAACATAATAATGTGTTTCTTGAATTTTATCCTATTTGTTTTCTTGTCAAGGATCAGAAGATGAGAGAGACTCTTCTTTAAGGCCCATGTGAGAATGGTGTTTATCATTTATCTCATCTTTTTCCATTGTAATGGTTCATAAACACACATCAATAAATGGTTTGCATAAGTGCTTTAGCCATCCTTCCTTCAAAGTTGTGACCAAATTGATCATTTCCTTCTCTCTTGCAGTTTTCAGTAATCCCTCTATATCTTATGTTTATGATTTCTATTCTATCAATAAATCTCATAAACTGCCATCTTATGTTTATGATTTCTATTCTATCAATAAATCTCATAAACTGCCTTTTCATAAACATGAATTCACTAGCTTTGCTCTTTTTAATTTAATATACATCAATGTTAGGGGACCATCCCCATAAACTAGGATTCAAGGTCATAAATATTACATGATCTTTATTGATCACTTTATAAAATATGTTTGGAACAAATATGTTGTTAGAACTATTTTTTCTTAATTTTATAAAATGATTGAAAATTAGTTCAATGCTAAAATCAAAAGTCCCTACTCGATAATGACAGTGAATTTATTGCTGAACCATTTCTAACTCTTCACGACATCAGCCAATACACCACAGCCTAACACACTCTTTAACATAATGATGTTTCAGAGCATCGCCATAGATATATAGTTGAAACAGGAAAAACACTTCTTAGTCAAGGCAATCTTCCTTCTCAATTTTGGTCTTATGCTTTTGCAATAACAACCTATCTAATAAATCAGTTGCCCTATTTTATTCTCAATCATAACTCACCTTTTCAAACTTTGTTCAAAGAAGCTCCAAACTATCTAAAACTTATGTCATTTAGTTGCTTATGCTTTTTTTGGTTAAAACCTTACCATACATATAAGTTCTAACCAAAATTTGTCCTCTATGTATCTCTTGGATACTCGACTGCCTAAAGTGCTTACCTTTGCTTACACTTTCCAACTGAATATCTATATGTCTCTCGGCATGTTATGTTTATGAACATGTCTATGCTCTAAAGATCATCACCAACTCGTCCACTTCTGAGTCTTTTACACATGTCACTCATATTCTCTCTGCACCACTATTGCATATTAAAACACTAACTAACCAAGCTCCTCAACACTAGTCTTCATAGAACCTCAAGAAGAGATCTCTCTTCTTACCCCGACTTTAGATACTACAACAACCATTTCATATGTTCAGTAACTGTTCCAGCTCCTATTGTATCTCAAAGAACACGTACCATGACTGTTAGGTCTATAAATAACATTTTTATTCCCACACAACTTCATACCACTACCAAAAAATCAGATGAACCCACATGTGCTAGTTAAGTCATTAAAGACCTGCTTTAACACAATGCCATATCTAAAAAAATAATTGCATTACTTAATCATGAAACTTGTCTCTTTTGTATCCAGTCAAAATCTTATAGGTTGCAAATTTGTTTTTCAAACAAAAAAAATCCAAATGGAACCACCAGTGGGTATAAAGCCCAGCTAGTTACTAAAGGCTTCCATTAAAAACCAGACACTAATTATTCCTAGACATTCAGTTCAGTTATCAAACCAGCAATAATTTGACAAATCCTCTCTGTTGCTGTCATGAATGGCTAGTTACTTTAGCAGCTCAATATCAATAATGCTTCTTTTTTTTTTCATGGTAGCCTTAAAGAAATAATGTTCATGTATCAATCTCCAGGCTTTAAAGATACACCAAAGCCTGATTATGTTTGTAAACTAAAGTAAAGTATCTGTAAATTAAAATAAGCACCCCATCAATGATACAAATCTCTCGGGGATGCTTTCTTGCAGTTTGGATCCTTTCACTTAGCTACAAACACTTCTTCATTCATTTATGCCTTTAATAGTGTCCTATGTTATTGTCTTGTATACGTTGATGATATTATTATCACATGAAATACCTCTATATTGGTAGTTGACATCATCAACAAACTCATTCATATATTCTTAGTAAAAGACATAGGACATCCCTATTTTTTTCTTGGCATTAAAGTTATTCCTACGGCCAAGGGTTTCTTTCTTTCACAGCACAAGTACATAAGGTATTTACTATTTAAAATTTCAATGGATAAGGCCAAAGAAATTCACAATCTAATGTTAACCAACACCCCTATTAGTTTTCATAGACGGTTGATACCCTGCCGACAATACATAATATAAAAGAATTGTTGGGGCACTATAATATCTTGGCCTACCTAGACTCGATATTGCCTTTACGATGAATTGGCTTTCCCAATTCATACACAAACTAACAACTTATCATTGGATTACAGTTAAAAGACTTGTCAGGTATTTCAAGCAAATAGTGTTCTATAAGATCCTCATTCAATAGAATAGCCCCTTCAAACTAAAGACCTTTGTTGATATGAACTGGGCTGCCAACATTGATATAAGGGTCTTAACAACTGTATTTATCAGTTTTCTAGCCTCCAACCTATTTTTGTTATTTGCATACAAATAGAGAGATGTGTCCTGCTCCTGTACAGAAGCTGAATTTCATGTATTAACTACTATCACGTCTGAAATAGTATGGCTTCACCCATTAATCATAAAACTTGGCCTGCATCTATAACATCATTTACAACTTTTTTATGAAAATATTGGTGCAACTCCTTTTAGCTTAAATCCAAATCAGTAGATTCGCATGAAACATATTGAAATCGATGTCATTTTTTTATGATCTTGTCATGAAAGGTTGTATTACTGTCAATCATGATCACATTTTATATCAGCTTGTTGACTTACTCACGAAACCTTTACCACACCAATGCTTTCAAACTTTACAATCCAAGATTGGTTTTATCGAAGATACCTCGATCTTGCAGGGGTATATAAGAAAAGCCATTACTCTTTCACAGAATCAACCTTGTAAGTTCAAATTTGAATGTTTAAATTTGTGTACACCTCACAGTTGATAGCTTAGATAGTTAGTTATAGAATAACATAATTTTAGGCTTAACTCAAGCCTTTGATCCTTGTATTTATACCTGCTGATGTAATGGAAAATCTATGTGGAATCATTATGTTCATATCAGCTTCTTATTTTTCTTTTTAAAAATATTGATCAATAAATGAGTGAAACAAATATTTTTTATCCATCAGTGTAAGTTTAAATGTATGTCTTACATGCAAATAGTAAGAAATTAATATGGGTAGTCTATCGAGAAAAAATATATGATTAGATTGCATATAAAATCTCATAAAATCAATTCATCAAAGCAAACAAATATATTTTACCTGGGACAATTATAATTTTTTTTTGAATATTTGTTTCGCATCGGTGTATAGACTTTTTATGTAAAACTAATTTGATGTTTTATAATCATAAATCTCATTTATTTTTTTCCTTTTAACTTTTATTTTACTATCTTTACTTTCACATTAAGAGAATTAATTAAAAAAATTTATACATATTAATTTTATTTTCCTTAATCAACCAAAATTCACTTGGAGCATACTTCATAATCGACACCTTATTTTAATGTTAGTTAGCTTGTTTACTTAAATTTTTAATGAGGCTGTTTGGTAGTGTGGCTGTAGGTGAGATTCACCCTCAATCACACTTATCGGTGTTTAGTTAATAAAAAAATAATAATTTATGTTGGTAAAACCTATTAATTTTGCATGTGTTGCAAGTTTTGTAGAAGCAACATTTTGCCCTTTCTTGTAAGGGGAGGAATCACTGAACAGTGGAGACATGACTCCATTGTTCCAGTCGGACTGTGGTCTGGTCCAAAGCTAAAAATACATTAAACCGGGTCCTACTTGGCAAAATAAAAAAATATTTTTTATTTTTAATTATATTCTATTTAAAAACTAGTATTAAATATTATTTAATGATATTATTTAAATAAGACGAAGATCGCTTGATAAGGTAACATTTGCAGTATTTGATTACAATCTCAATTGTTTTCCTTATTATAATTTACCTAATGTTATTGCATTCTTAAAATTTTTTGAAAACTGCAGTCCTTGTCGTATGTATTTTATACATGATTAAATTGTAGATAGTTTAATGAAAGAATAAAAAATATTTTACATAAATTATTATTTATTTCATGATGTAATATCAATAGTTAAATATATAATATTTAAATTAAAAATTATTAATATTAATTTATTTTTTTAATTATTTTATAACCTTAATTTTAAAAATATTTTTAATCGAATACATTAAAACTATTTTTTATTTAATTTTAATTTTAATCATAATTTTAACCACACAACCTCAATTATAAATACTTTTCATAAAATAATTTTTTTAAACTATAATCACAATAATTATTACAGTAGCAAGATCATCACTTGTTGTTTAATGGTTGTTGAGTAATGAGTTCCAAAAATGTGATAGGAAAAACCTTAAATTTAATTAAAAGAAAAAGCGAACGCTCCCTCGTCAACGCCGTTCGATGAAATTCTTCTCAGAGTTGTGTGCCCCGGACGCAGAGCCCCTCATTTATTTTTTCGGAAATTCCCTTTTAAAATAATTGAAAAATCAGAGCGAGGGACAGGTGTGCCCATGTTTGCTTGCCTCCCGTGACATCACTATTCAAAGTCTTTTAAGAAAACACGGACCCTGCTTAAGTACATGGTAAAACTACAGTACATTTGTTCACACCGATTTGTCGCTTTAATTAGTAACCCTACACGTGGCAAATCATGTATAGTGATCTCTCCATTTGGTGTGATATCTAGGTAGGGCTTGTGGTCGTGGTTCCCTGCTGAAGAGAGGTGAATGCTACGTGTGGGTTTGGTGATGTACTTAATGATGTGGAAATTGAGATTATGGTTCTGAGGAATATAAGCATTAGAGGAGAATAGTCGAGGGTGGTATTTTTTCTCCAGAGAGGGAGACGGGGACCGTGGGCGTGTGAAGAGGAGAGAGGTCATGAAGCCGACGAACTTGGAGGAGAACACAAGGAAACTACAAGCTAGTGAAGATGAAGTAAACGGTGATCACTCCCAGAAAATCTCAAGCTCTCGATTTTCATCACTTTTGGCCACCAAAGATCGTGATTATCTTCTCTCTCAAGATGGGACTCAGGTTCACTAAAACTCTCTGATCTCTCGATCGTCATCTCTTTCTGTACATCCATGGTTCAAATTAATCCATGAACATTCATGTAACAAACTTGGGATGCATGCGTCATACCTTCAAGTCTCATGGTTTTCCAAGAAAGTATTTCTGTCAACTTTTTTTTATTTCTTTTAATGGTTCAGGAAAAAAAAATTCTTTATTTTTTTTTCTTGATTTTTTGTTATAAATAATTTTGAATATTTTTCTTTTGTTCTTGATCGCTGATGATCGTCGGTCATGCTTTTGAATATTATATATACTTAATTAAGTGCATGAATATAATAGCTATAGCTAGGGTTACAAATATCAATTGATAACCTTGCAAAATGGTGTTGCCATCTGAGTGTTTTTCTTTACTATACTTATCTGATCTCCTTGAATCTTTTGTTCTTAATCTCACGTTTATAATTCATTTTTTTTCTTCTCATTTATATGTTATGGCTGGTTTGGCTACTTATTTGCCGCTATTTCAAGTTGTTTTTAATAAAAATATATTAAAATAATATATATTTTTAATTTTTTTTATCTTTAACATTAGCATGGACTATTAAAAATATCTAAAAAATATTAATTTGTATTTATACAAAAATTAGTTTAACAAATATTTTTTAAAAATAGATTAAACGAAAGAATAAAACACCATAAGTTGGTGACCGCACACATGTACGTAGTATATATGTCGCAATAGGTATGAGGAATCAAAACATTACTCTATATTTCACTGTTCATCGATAGCGAGGCTCAGGTATATAAATTATTAGCAATGGTGGACTAAAAATCTGTTCGGTGCTTATTATTATATATTATTATTATTTTATTTTATTTGCTCTGTTCTTGTAAGCCTATCTATGGTAGAAGATAAAAACTAACATGTTGGTCTTCCGATATTCTATTTTCTCATTCAAATAGGTTATTAAATACAAGTATAACTTCTTTTCATTTTGTTTAATTTCCTTTGCTTGCTACATAAATTGGATTAATTTGATTAAAAAAAATTAAATTACAAGATCATACAAAAAAAGAAAGGGTAAAGCAAAATGCAAAGAGGTTTGTTCGATTGGTATTTCCGACGTGACTTGCATTAATCTGATGTGTGAAGCATTAACATTTATAATTAGGAGCAATTGAATATTTAGTTTGTCCTGTAAATAAGAAAATGTAGAGCTGCTTTTTATACCATGCTTTTCATCCTACCCTTTAAACTTAATATCTTTATTTTCACTCTTTTCTTGAATATTCCAATCATACCTATCTTGGTAATTAACTTGTCAAGTTGCAGCAGGACCAATACCGGGTGAAGTATTGAAATAATTAAATTTCGGTGACCTCATTAATTAATTTATGATTTAGTTAATTTGACTATATTTGAGTGAGACCCAACTGCATTAATAACTTAAATGAATTTTTCTTTATATCCAGAACAACATCGATTTATTTTTATTTTTATTTAAACTACATTGTTTTATTTTAAAAAATAACGGAATCAATAATATTTTAAAAATGATTTGGATTCACTTAGCAAATCTACACTATTCAAATCTTCAATGAAATCGGGTCAATTATTATGAATATAATTCCAATTACTAGATCATCGATGATTAGAATTACATTAAACATTCATTGTATTAATTCCAATTACTAGATAAATGTAATTAAAATTATCGATTCCTTATTGTTAGCATCTTGTAGGCAATCCAACAGCCTTAACGACGTTGCAGTAGATAATATTCTTCCGGTTCTTGCTGTCGCTTCTGTGGGGTGGGCGGAGCGGGTGTCCTTTTCTGGGACAGGGCATTGTTGTTCACAAGCCAAATCTGCTGTCTTAATCAACAAGGGCTTCCACACAAACACAATGGTTGACCGTTAACAACCAATCTGATAGGACACGTTTCATAACTTAACGATCACTTCTTCCTCACATCAAATTATAGGCACAGCACGTGTCCCTTTTCTCAACTACTGTACACACCAAATTTGCAACACATTGTTTTCACTTCTTTTGATGGCTTCCAGCTTGGCTGGGCTGAACTTCTTGGAGAATGGATTCTTTGTTATCATTGCCTATTGAATAAGTTTCCTTCTTGGTGCTCTTTGTTTCTTGCTTCATTCTTATCCAATTCTTGTTTTTGACACATTTTATTTTCTTTCCCATAATTATAGGTGAATGATCTCCAATTATTTTCATGTTTTTGATAATTCTTTTGGAATAAATAAAATGGGATTTATTTCACCGTTTTCGTCGAATTGTAGATATGTTACTTTAAATTGCTATGCAAGCGTTTTTTGATGGCCATTGTCCCATGCATCCGGCTACTTTTAGGTGAAAGTTTCTGATCTTGAAGGCAAAGTTCTGGGCCTCTACTTCTCTGCAAACTGGTACGTCCCATGTCGAAGCTTCACTACCCAAGTCTTAGTTGGTGCATATGAGCATTTGAAGAGCAAAGGGGCTAATTTTGAAATTGTCTTTATTTCATCCGACGAGGACTTGGATGCCTTCAACAATTATCGTGCCAACATGCCATGGCTTTCCATTCCATTTTCGGATTTGGAGACCAAACGAGCCTTAAATAGTAAGTTTGAAGTCGAAGCAATTCCTTTTCTAGTCATCTTGCAACCTGAGGATAACAAATATGAGGCAACAATACATGATGGGGTCGAGCTTCTTAGCCGTTTTGGGGTCCAAGCTTTCCCATTTACCAAAGAGAGGTTGGAGGAATTGGAAATGGAGGAGAAGGAGAAGCGTGAGAGCCAGACCCTAATTAATTTACTGACGAACCACGATAGAGACTATCTTTTGGGTCCCCCCGCAGCTCAACAGGTAAGTCCCTACCTTGTCTAGATACCTTCAAGTGAAATTGATCTTTCGATTTTAATTTGCTGGCAAAATTGGTAAGAATCCTGGACCTGTTGCTCCATAAATTTACCAAAAAGTTTTTCAAATGTGTATTAAATATTGCCACCAATCTCATTCTAAGGTGATTTGATTGGACCACGCAATTTTAGAAATTATTGGCCAGTTGCCAAATTTTTGGCAGGCCATCAAATTCCGGCGGGTCCAAGGAGTCAGCACTTAGCTCTAACACGGCTGTCCCTGATACATACAGCAACATGTCTGAAAAACCTCATCTAATTCAAAGAAAGCAAAGGTGACGACGTTCATCATGACACGTACTGTGTTATTTCCACTAGATTCCACACCTAACAAATTTATAATTTAGAGTAGAAATTATGCTTCCATTCATTTTTTAAATATTTTTTATATTTAAATATATTATATTTTTTTATTTTAAAAAATTATTTTTTAAATTAACACATCACAACAATCTAAAACATTAAAAAAATTAATTTTTAACAAAAAAATTTTAAACTTTTTAAAAACACTAACGCTGATTCCAAACACTCTTTTAATTCTTAATTACGGTACCGGTATCATTAAATTTGTTATAGCCACTAGGTTAATCCAGTAATTTATTAATTTAAAATTTGATTTGATTGTGTTTTATATTAATAAAATGAGAGTTTATTTCATCATCTTTACTTTACTTAACAAATCAAAACTTGAATAATTTAATTTTTATTTTATTTTTAAAATCATAATTATTTTTTAAAAACTATTAACATTAAATTAATTTAAATTTAATTTGATGAACTTATATTTATCTATCCAATTGTGGGCGGGTCTCCTTGCCCTACAATTTTGTGGATGCCATGTATTATTTGGAGTTTCTTCTAGCACTGACCTGTTAGAATTTGTATTGAATACGTTTGTAAAACAAACTGTTAATATTGGGATCCACTTAAACAATGTTACAGTATTATTTTAATATTTATTCAAAATCTTGCCAGACGACTTTCATGGGAGAAACACCTGTGCTTGAAAATCTCTGTGCCTAACATGTTTGTGACTCGCAGGTGCCTGTTGCCTCGTTGGTAGGCAAAACAATCGGACTATATTTTTCAGCTGAATGGTGTCTTCCAGGAGTGAAGTTCACTCACAAGCTAATATCCATATACCACAAGATTAAGCAAATGGTGGTACATAAAGGCAATGAAGATGACTTTGAGATTGTGTTTGTGTCAAGTGATCGCGATCAAGCCGCGTTCGACTCCTACTTCAATAGCATGCCATGGCTAACATTGCCTTTCGGAGATCCTGCCAGCAAAATCCTCGCTAAGCACTTTGATGTGAAAGGTATTCCTTGCTTGGTAATTTTGGGCCCAGATGGTAAAACTGTTACGAAACATGGTAGAAGCCTAATCAACTTGTACAAAGAAAATGCGTACCCTTTCACTGAGGCCCAAGTGGATTTACTAGAGAAACAAATAGATGAGGAGGCTAAAAGCCTGCCAAAATCGAAGTACCATGCAGGGCATCGACATGAACTCGGTTTGGTTTCAGAAGGAACTGGAGGAGGACCGTTTATATGCTGTGATTGTGATGAACAAGGTTCAGGATGGGCTTACCTGTGCCTTGAATGCGGATATGAGGTGCACACCAAGTGTGTCAGAGCTGTAGACCGTGGCTCCATGGTTGACAACTGATCAAATCAGTGTGCTGATATTTCTCAGAATTATGTTTGTGTGTTCACTTGTGCATGCTGTGGAGTTGAATTCTTAGATTTCGTATGTCAGTTTCTTACCACTATATATATATATATATATATA